>VCHN02003168.1:0-14812 GCA_007115665.2 Sequoiadendron giganteum
AAATAATCTAAATTAATCAAAACTAACATTAATCTAAACTAACAAAATTAATTAGTCAAAGTTAATCTAAATTAAAATTAATCTAAACTAAATTAATTACTAAAATTAATCTAAATTGATCAAACAAAAATTAGTCTAAACTGGTCATTTGAACTAAATTAATTGCTAAAATTAATCTAAATTGATCAAACTAAAAAAATCAACTTATCTAAATGTAGAAACGCCCAATTGATGAGTTGATGGATGTAGTGGAGGCGTTATTTATGCTATTTATGTTTCCTGATTCTAAGGCATGTGGAGGAAGGCGCTATATTTTTAGAACCACGTCTCTGCCATAATTTACGCCGCCAACAGGTGAAATATTTTTTAAAAAATATTCTTCAGAGATGTTTCAAGCAGTGCAACTATGGATCTCTCAGTAGGGTATGTGTAGGATCATCATGGAAAAAATAGGCCCTTAAGTGGCAATAAAATTCAGAAAATCAGAGTTAGGCAACTTAACATAAAAATTTGAATAAGTTATCTATATTATTTCAAAAATATGTAAGAATAAAATCTATAGAAAATTGAATGTAGTTTCTAAACTACTAGGTTTTTTTATTTTTAAATCTATTTGGTGAAAATTTGAAATTTCAATGCAGTAGTACTTAAATTTCAGGGAAAAAATAAGAAGTAGGTGTCTGTCTGACCACCCTAACCACAATAAAATGATAATATATTTTTATAATATTTTAGATATACGTAGGGGACTCATGTCCCGATGTGATGCATATTTTTTTGTAATTTTTTTCCAAGTAAATAATTAATCAAGATTTTTTTATTACAAATTTTTAAAAATATAAAAAACTCGTATGTCTAACCACCTTAACTTGGTCAAAACTTCATGAAATTCAATTTTTTTTTTTAATCCTATAGTATGCAAATCATAGAATGTGACACATGCTTTGGATTCAAAAAATGTGATACCGTTTGAAAGCTATAGATGTTTTTCAATCAACCTATCAATCAGAACTTTAGTCGTAATTCAAATAGAAAATGAATAATAATTATTTATTAAATTCAAAGTAAAGCATAATTTATATTGGTGGAAAGCTGAGAATCTCCTTTAAAAACCTTTTCGTTTCATCAATTTTGGGTATAAAAAAAAGTTGTCATCCACATGGGTCATCATATCACTTAGATATCGCCACTTTTTGGCCCATCATGATCCTACACATACCCAATAAAGCATGAGTACCTACCTAAGGAATTGCAATCGGTGCCTAACTTATTTCAATGAAAAGCAAGGTGAGTAGTAAGAAAAACTATTCTTCTGGTTGGGTGTTTCGACATCCTTCTACAATACCTATGTAGCTGATTAAATGGAATTAGTTGAAAGTGCAGCACTATATCTGTAGATGTCACTTTTCATCTACACTATCATGATAAGTTGAAAGTGCGGCACTATATTTGTAGAAACATCCAAAAATATATTCAATCACACTCTCAAGAAAACATATGCGCCCAGCAAGCAACAATCACATTTGGCAGCTCACAAGCGTGGGTATATCATTCTCTAAAAGTGTATGCATATGTGGCAAAAATGAGAGTGCAGAAATTAACTAAAATTAAAGGTCATTTGAAGCATCAAAGGCTATACAAACATTTTTTGGGATAAAGCAAACGAGAGAAGAGGCACAAATTATGATAGCTCCAAAAGAATGAAACTAACATCCCCAAAATCATAAAATGGATTTATTGAAAAATGTACATGCTAAATGTAGAAGAATATACAAAACTAATTGATAGAAGGCCCCCAAGATAAGATGTTGTAACTTTAGCTCTGCAAAATGAAAAGAAAAACTAATGAATCTATGAAACCATTGAAGTATTCATGCAAACAGATATCATCCTGCACAATATTTTGCATCGGGTTCACCATTATGTTTATGCTGAAAAATGAGAAACTAATTTAAATCTATAAACCCCAAATCAAATTTTCAACATAACATCAATGAAGCTTCTCCTAAATGAAAGCAAATGAAAAATACAACACTAAAATATGGAAAACCAAAGCATTGGCATTCAAAGGAAAAATAACTCCATCATTTTCCTATCATCAAGATCTTGGATTATGCATTTGATGCTCTCATATTTACACGAGCACAAATGCATCAAGAAGCTATGATGAACAGATGTAAAGATTTATAGAGTGAAACTCTTTAATTCCAAACAATCTATAATTCCTTTAATAAATTCATTTTCATTCCATAATAAATCATAACTCCATACAATTAAATATGTTTAATCCAAAAGATTCCAAAATATCGACCTTAAAGTCTACAATAAGATTCATAATACTTCCAATTGATTTCATAAACGTGTCATCTTTCATGACATTTATAATATAGAAACATTGTAAAATAAATTTATAATTCAAGACTTAGGCATTATGTCGCCATAAGTTCTACAATGATTATACAAGAATAAAATATAATAGATATATGAAGAAATATTCATTTGATCTTCAATCCAATTGCTTATCTGCAAACATATAGATGAGAACAAGGTTCGGGCGCTTTTTCCGACCAACCTCAAAGCTTACGCTTCTCCGGAATTCCTTAGTCATTCAAAGAATACCCAACCCTGCAAGAATCGCTTAGCAAAAAGAAGTCGACAAGCAAGATGGAATCTGATGCGTGCCTAGTATAACTAGTAAATCCACAAGCATTTTCATTTTTATAATTCATTTAAGAAAAAAGTAAGTTTGATACTAGGATATGGTAGAGAGTTATTTTCATTCCATCTATTTCAATGGTCCTTAAGTTACTTGGCCAAGTAAAATGTCATGCACAACAAATAATAGTAGTTTTGGAAAAGCAAAACTACGCTCTCTAAAAACCCATATTCGGCACCCATCCCAGAAGGTAACTTTCCAAACACATGTCATGCACATTCAATTATCAAGCATGCATGGTTCCATTCAAAAATTAATAAAAGAAGGTGTAACACGCGTATGTAACTAAGTACATATTAAAACAAAAATGAATAAATAAGCACACATTCTTTTGGTTTATTTACTCATAAAATTGAATAACACTTCAATTTAATCCTCTTCTAATTCGTTTCATTCCAAAGTAATTATATTGTTATTTTACTTTCTTTCTTTTCCATTTTTCATATTTCCCTTAAAAATAATATCTTTTCAAAAACATAACACTTCATAATTACTTCTGTTTTGTAGAAATTTAATATCATTTCTAGAGAATTATCAAATTTCATTTCTATTTTTCAAAGATATTTAATTACAGAGAATTATTTTTATCTTTTCATTCTGGAAAACATTCAATGATTTTAATCTTTGATATTTTAATAACTTCATGTTCTTTTCTTGCAATTTCCAATTTTTTGTCTGTATAGTTAACGAATATAGTTTTCTTTTCGTGGTTTTCTGAATCTAAAAACATATAGTTTCCTGTGAGAATATTTACTAAAATTCATGGAATAAATCTAAAACATATTGTTTTTTGTGCGTATCTATTCAATATACAGAAACAAAATTTTCTAAACAACTAAGGGGCGGGTGCATGGAAATGGGTAGCCATTCCATGGACACCCTTTAAAAAAAAAAGTTTTTGGACATAATGAGAGTGCATTATAACGCATGTGCATTATAACGCGCTCACGTTATGTCGCCGGTTAAACCTAGGTGAGGTCCTGGCGGATAAAAAATTGCAAAGCGATAACGCGAGCACGTTATAACGCGCTCGTGTTATCGACTGTTAAAAGTAAAAAAAGAAATACAAATCTCTCATTTGCATTTTGACTGGTTTTTTTGTGCACCCGCAGCCAAAAACACCAAAATAGCATGCTCGCATTTGAGGAGAGGAATTTCTTCACCAAGCATCCAAATTTCTTCGCAACGATGGCACCACGACGACGAGGAGCTATAACAGGTAAGGATTCTATGCTTTTTATTTTGAATTTGTTAGTTTTAGGTTGAATTTGATATCTATTTGTTTGAAATTTTAGGAGATGCAAATCAACCTGCAAACCCTCAAAATCCTCAACAGGAGGATCAACCAAATCCTCAAGATCAAAATCAACCTCCTCCACCAATCACTCAACCCCCTCCTAGCACTCAACAAAATTTAATGAGTGAAATTCAAAATAACAAAAAACAAATTGAGGATTTGATCAATAGGTTGAGTGATCCAAATGGTTCAACCACAGAAAGAATGACCCTAGCAAATTCCTTGAAAGATATGTTAACAAACGTAGATTCAATTAGCAAACAAATAACTAGATGGGAAGATAGGAGGCAGGCGGCTAGGGAGTATTATACAAATAAACTATCATACAAGGATGTGAAAGATTTAAAAATAACAAAAGGTGATTTGTGCTCATTATTCACCGACCCACGCACAAATCAAAATCTTACCCTCAATGCAAAGAGGTTTCCTATCCATTGGTGCCACCACCAACAAATGAAGGAGCGATTTTATGATAGGTGGTACATGGTTTTCGATTACCCACCGTGCAACAATTGTGAGGTCCCGCAATATTTCCTTAGGAAACTATACAGTGAGTTCATATTGAAAAAAATCCCAAATTATTTTGATATGAGGGATTTCCAGGGGAGAGGTGGGGGGTCAGCTCAGGATAGACCTGGTGCACAGCCGGATCCTACGCGACAAGGTAGACGAGCTCTCGCTAGGCCGCCTCATGAGCACATTGTTATGCCTTCCGTCGTGAAGGAAAGTGCTGACGTAGAGACATTGCAGGCAATCAGCACTTTGATCCAGAGTGTCATCCATCATACTATCCCTATTCTATAGCGCCATCTTGGGGAGTCTTCTAGTGGTGGTCTTCGAACACATGTGTGTCAATCTTGCGGGGCTACTTGTTCACATGACCCCATTGACCCTCAGGAGATTGGTACGCAGGATCCGTCTACAGCTATGGAGACGGAGAGGGCAGCTGAAATTTTCCATGAAGCATATGGCATTGATAGTCAGGTAAAAGTTATTGCATGTGTTCATTGAATTTAATTTATTAAATTTCGATTTTGAAATGCAAGATTAACTAAAAATGTTTTATGATTTTAATAAAATTGCAGGGTCATAGTGTTGAGACTGGATACACCGGCCCCCCACCAACCTATTTTTGCAGTACACCTATTGCTAGGGTATGTAACTAGTAAACAATTATAAGTTTATTGCATATTAATGGAATTGTTTTACGAATGGTAATTTAATATGCAATTTTGGATGTTGAACAGACTAATATTGGAGGTTTTGATGGAACACTTCCCAGTGGCGATGGATTTACTCAAACCTTCACGCAGGTAATAGAATAAAGAGTTTAACTAATGAATCAAGTACTTAATAGATTTGTGTAGTTTATACATGCACATCGCTGATTATGTTGAATAATTTGTTGTTTTATTTTCAGTTGTTGCAAGACGATACACCTCCGAATGTGACGAGGGCAATGGATATTGGTGTGACATCTGCTATACAATCCTCAATGGCTCTGACAGAAGAGGTATGAGGAAATTAGTAAATTTAATTTACATTTGTTGTTATAGATGTTAGTTAGTCAGAAATCAAACCATTATTGATTCACGTAGTTTTTGTCTATTTGTATGGTTTATACAGGGCTTGAGCATGCCTGAGCATGGGCATGAGGATATTTCCCTCATGGAGAGAGATCGTGAGATGGCTGTAAGTGATTATTTTGTCAAATATATCATTTTTTATAATGTAATTTCTATATATTCATGTCTTTACTTCTTATTGTAATAGTTAAAACTTCACCATGAACTAAACCCTAGGAGGAGTAGCAGGAGCACTCCATGAGCGCAACAAAAATGAGTGACAAACCTATCGCCATCTGAGCAAAAAGGAAAGGGAAATATTTTATTTCCTGGGCATGGAGAGCAATGACTTTTGATTCCATAGTCTTTTATTGTATGCCTGCATGGCAGTTTTGTATATATTTTTATTGGACATATTTGACATTGTATGCCTAGATGGCATTCTCGTAAGCCTATATGGCTATTTTGTACATATATTTCATACTTATATCAACATATATTTATGTATGCCTACATGGCTATTTGGTTAATACAAATATATTTTTTGGATGCTTGTCCATATTTGCATTCTAAATTGATGGTTCAATAGATATGACTTATGTATATTCAAGTGTATACTTTACAACTTACGTGTATACTTTGTGACTTACGTGCATTCGAGTGTATACTTTGTGGCTTACATGTTTTCATGCATATACCTTGTATTCGTGCATATACTTTGTTATAATTTGTGTATACTAGTTATTCGTTTGTATACTTTTTGAGGCTTACGTGTTTATGAGTACTTGTAGTTCCCTTATTGACATGTACATGTTTGACCTATTCACGTGTATAATTATTAATTGGTTAGTTGTAGCATTGATCTATGTCATCCTCAATGCATGATCCTTGAGATGGAGTAAGTACACCCTCAAGGTCAAAAGGAGTTTCACATGCATTCTTCGTAGGCTCATTTTGGTAGTGAAACCAAAAACTCTTGCATCATTGAAACGAAAAAAAAAATTCTTTACAACAGGTCTGAAGCCATTATCATTCTCCATTAGTTCTTCATGTATCCACTCCCCATTAATGGTTGTCTCATGACCTTCATGAAACCAAGCTCTTATCTCATTTGTGATAGAAGAAATGTATGAAGATTTATCTTCCTCCTTATGAACCATTCATTATCATGAGAGATGGGTTCTTGTGAACCACTACTGATGAATCATGGGTCAATGAGTTTGACTTGTAAAACTACATGATTGAATCCTGATAGCAATATCACAATATTTATATATCTAAATACTGCCATTGAATCCTGAATACTGCCATCTTACCCACACAAGATTCTGGAAGATGCTTCCCACCCTTCTCTTAGTGGTTGCTCTCATTGCACCTTCTACCTAGCTTCATCTTGGTGTAGCCAATACGAAGACCCCAACTTGAGATCTTCACACATGCAAGAACAACTGCGTCCTTCCTGCAACTTGGATGGATCAACTTGCAACCAAGAACCCACGCTACTTCTTGGTGTAGATTGCCTTCTACACGCTCAGGACCTTCTGCCTCTGATACCATTCTGATGCAGAGGAAACAACACAAGACAGTGGCTCATCCACCCTTCTCACTCCTTAACCTACTGATCACTACTGATCAAGACATGTTCTTAAGCCTCTAACTCTATCCGCCACCTTTCCGTTGTTCAAAGCCCGGGTCACACATTGCTCAAACACAATGGTCGAAAGATGTAATGGTTTCTTTGAAAACCGTTATACATTTAAAACCATACAAGAATTTCACACTCGGTTATATTACGTATATTCCCTGTCAACTGAAACCGTTTTTCCCATTCCATTCGAGACTGTCATAAAGAAACCCGAAAACAAGACATCCATGACATTCAAAACAATAGTGAATCCTTCAAAACTAATATGCATTCACAGTTTGCAAAACAATAAACCAGGAAAGATAGAGAGAACGACACGACGAGAAATGGAAACTCCTCTTTAACGAATTCCAGATATTAACAATTCAAAAACATACATGCTTTCAGCCAAAGAGCCCGATTTCTTCTCCCTCTTGTTTACTCTCTTTTTTGTTTTCCCGTAGTTGCACTCTCTATTTCTTTTATCTCCCCGTATTCAATTACATGTTGTCTCTTTATAGAGATTCTAGGGTAGCTAGATAAATTGTTCATCTACCCGATATTCCCATTCCGTTACAACTGTCATTTAATCCTTTTGATGAATATATCATTGCAATTTTAAACACTTAACCATTTCTTAACATGGTCCCACGAAATTCTAAATGACTAAAACATTATAAATTTATGAAGCTTGTCATAAATTTCAAGAGTCGAGGTGTCCCCACACCAATGTCCTAGTTGTCCCTTTGTTGATTTATCTCCTCACTGGTCCATCTTATTGGATTCTTTCACCTTTTACCCATCGCTTTCTTGAAAAACTCAATTTTAGGCCTTGTAGCCTTCTACCCCAATTTGGCCTCCTAGAACCCGTTTTCTTGACTTTTCTCACAATTAGTCTTAACAACTCCTGAATTTTTTTGTAAATTCTTTCTTTTGATCATCAAGGGTCCAATATTTACCAAGCCTTAGGTCCTACAAGTTTTCGTACATATGATTGTCCTCAAACCCCCTATTTTCAAGGGTTCCTATTATTTTTGGCTCTTTTTCCTTCTTTAAGGGCTTCAACGACCTCCTCAGCTCTCCTCCTAGCACACATGACTAAGATACATGTGCCTACACTTCAATACTCTTTATTGGCACAAACCAATCCATTTAGCAACTCTCCTTGCTGCTGTCCTCTCCAAGCTACTAGCCAAAACGCACTTGCACTCGCCTAGTGCTTGATGATTTCATCACCTTCCCTACAAAACAAGACCCCAAAACCTATATGTACACTATTTTCATAGTCCCCAACTTGATTCCAAGTGGCCATGAGAGGAAAGCCACGGGAAGTCAAGTGGGACTCATTATTCACAAAACTGGCCTGAACCGGCAATGAGACCAAGAAAACCAAAAACTTGCAAAAAGATAACCAGTCGGTCTAGATGACTAATCTAATGCTACACAAGATAATTAAGTGACACAAATGGAAGACTCAAAGCATTAGATAAGTCCCTTCAATCCATTCTTGACTGGATGAAGGCTCAAACACAGAAATTCAATGAAAATTTGCTCTCTTCCAATCACAAAAATGTACTCTCCAAGTCTCAATTCATGAAAAAAATCCTCCAACCCAGGTATTAGGGTTTTTCTAACCTTATATACCTTTCTCCCACATTCTAGGACCCTTCGATCAGGCTTTGAGCATCATTAATGTCATTTTCCAACTTTTAGGACAAATAGCCAAGGCAACATTGCTCAAAATGCTCACAGTGTCCAAGACTTACCCAAACCGCAAGCCCCTAACAAACCTATTTCCAATTCACTCATCAAAAACACTCTTGGGACTTTATATCATAGTCCTTATTCCCTCTTTCATCCTAATCTGATAGTAGCCACTTTTCAAATCAATCTTGGAGTAGTACCTAGCACCCCCCTAAATAGTCCATTAAGTCTTCTATCCTAGGAATAGGAAACCTATATCTAATGGTTATCCTATTTATGGCCCTAGAATCAATACACATTCTCCACTTATCTCCCTTCTTAGGTTCCAACACCACTGGAACAACACATGGGCTTATTCTTTTCCTAATCAACCCTTGGTCCAAAAGTTCTTGAACTTGCCTTGCTATCTCCTTGTTCTGCTCCGGTGTCATTTTGTATGCATCCTTGTTAGGCAATGTTGCTCTTGGTACAAAGTCAATTTGATGACTGATTGCCCTCTTAGGTGGTAGTGTAGCTGGTGTGCCTTCACAAATGATATACTTGAACTGATCCAATAGTTGCTTCACCTCTGTTGTCATAGGTAGCCAACTAGCTGACTCCTCCTCCTTTGGCTTCAACATGATTGCATAGACAACTCCTTCTTCCTCCTTCATGTCTCTTAGGAATTCCTTTCCACTCATCAAAAGTACACTGGATTCTGCCTTTTCCACTATCCTTCTTGGGGAAAAAACTTCATGGTTAAGCGCTTGAGCTGGAGTATACTAGAATGGGTGACCTCCCGGGAAGGCCTAGTGCCTCACCTCTATGAGCATCACTTAGATGCAATGATTGCTAAGTGGGCCATTCAATATCATTTCAAATTTGTTTCTTTAAACAACTTACAAATTTGCAACTTGAGACTCCTCCAACCTAAGGGATCGATCCGGTGGAACATAGCTCGGAGTGATTCCACGTGTTTCGGTGCAAAAGAGGACCATTCCTAGTGTAAACATACCTATTTGGATGTGTTGGAATAGTCCGCTTGGTCACACAAGTTGCACCACTCTGCAACTTTGCACTGCTTGCATTTGATGTTTTTTCCATCAAGTGAAAATCCGCCACCACTGGGAAACCACTCCAAGATATCCAAAACCGAGAGAGGTTTTTGTAGACAAGCTCAATGCAATTCTATAGGATTAGATGAGAAGTTTCTAAGCATCACGGTATCCAAGTAATAGCATGCTGAAGTTTGCAGCTATTTTGCACTTTGGACCCTTAAGGGATCGATCTGGTGGAACATAGCTTGAAGCGATTCCACCTGTTTCAGTGTGAAAGAGGACCATGCCTACCGTAAAAATACCTATTCGGACATTTTGGAATAGAACGCTTGTTCACATGAGTTGCAGAGCGAAAGTTGTACCACTTTGCAACTTTGCACAGCTTGAATTTGACACGTTTTCCATCAAGTGAAAATCCTCCGCCACGAGAAAACCACTCCAAGATAGCCAAAATCAAGAGAGGTTTTTCTAGAGGGTTCCAACATCTTTCTATAGGATCAGATGAGATGTTTCTAAGCATCACGGTATCCAAGTAATAGCATGCTGAAGTTTGCAGCTATTTTGCACTTTGGACCCTTAAGGGATCAATCCGGTGGAACATAGCTCGGAGTGATTCCACATGTTTCGGTGCGAAAGAGGACCATGCCTACCATAAACATACCTATTTAGATGTGTTGGAATAGTCTTCTTGCTCACACAAGTTGCAGAGCGAAAGTTGCACCACTTTGCAACATTGCACAGCTTGAATTTGACACGTTTTCCATCAAGTGAAAATCTACCGCCACGAGAAAACCACTCCAAGATAGCCAAAATTGAGAGAGGTTTTTCTAGAGGGGTCCAATTCCTTTCTGTAGGATCAGACGAGAATATTCTAAGTGTCACGGTATCCAATTAATAGCATGATGAAGTTTGCAGCTATTTTGCACTTTGGACCCTTAAGGGATCGATCTGGTGGAACATAGCTTGGAGCGATTCCACGTGTTTCGGTGCAAAAGAGGACCATGCCTACCGTAAACATACCTATTAGGATGTGTTGGAATAGTCTTCTTGCTCACACGAGTTGCAAAAAATATGTACAAATTGTTTACATGATCTTTATATGACCTTTTTCACATTGTTTACATTTCAAAATTCAAAGTTTGCAAATTTTCCTACTCAAGGAATTTATAGAACAAGGTGCTACTACACCAAACATGAACTTCAACCTTAAAATATTTGAGTATATCTCATTATGTAATTAAATCTTATTACAATGCCTCTGGCACTTCGTTCTCTCAGATCTTTTACAATGTCACTCATACATTCAAGATTCTTTTTAAATGTCTACATCATAGGTGCTCATCATGAGGTTAACTTCAAATGAGTAACTTGAGATTCCCTCGCTAAGCTTCACATGATCTCTTATAATGGATTGAAATCAAAATTGATAGTTGTCAAAATCATCAAAATAAGTATGCTGCATTGCTTTTTTTGCTGAGATTTTTGATAATGGCTCTTAAATTGGCATTTTCTGCAATGAAAGATCAATCAACCCTTAGTAGTTTACTTACAAATACGCAAAGTAAAAGAGAAAAAGAAAGAGCATCCAAAATAGAAATGAAATAAAAATAGATGGAAGGCACTTACAGATGTTGCATGCAGGCATCAAAATAAGCATGTTGCATTGCTTTTCTGGTTGACATTCTCTTTGATGGCTCATATATTAGCATTTTTTGCAAGGGGACACCAATCACTGTAAAAGAAGATGATAGAATTGGCATCAAAAAAATTAATGTGCATACAAGTATAAATTAATAAGAACCAATGTGCATATACTTACAAATTAATCCAACGAACCATTTGGGTCTGCTTTACTCTTTATTGTGCAGTGAAGAAAGTTGCTAAATGGACTGGTTTGTGCCAATCAAGAGCAAGAGAGTGTGGTCACACATATTCCGTACATGTGTGTGCAAGGAGGAGAGTTGAGGAGGTCATTGAAGCCCTCAAAGTTGGAAAAAGGAGCCAGAACCCTAGAAACCCTCGAAAATAGGGGGTATGAGGACAGTCCTATGTACGGACACCAAAGGGACAAAACACCTGGTAAATATTGAAGCCTATGGTACCACTAGAAATAATCTATAAAAATATTTGGGGTTGTTAAGACCATTTTT
Organism: Sequoiadendron giganteum; assembly: GCA_007115665.2. Classification (NCBI taxonomy): domain Eukaryota; kingdom Viridiplantae; phylum Streptophyta; class Pinopsida; order Cupressales; family Cupressaceae; genus Sequoiadendron; species Sequoiadendron giganteum. Next base: position 12,094 of record VCHN02003168.1, read on the forward strand.
GAGAAAAGCTAAGAAAACGGGTTCTAGGAGGCTTAATTGGGCAAAAGGCTACAAGGCCTAAAATTGGGTTTTTTAAGAAAGCGATGGGTACAAGGTGAAAGAATCCTATGAGATGGATTAGTGAGGAGTCAAATCAACAAGGGGATAGTGATAATACCCTTTCGTAGCCCCTCGAGTGGTTAGGATACTTTGGGTCAGTATGGAGCCTAAGGAAGCTTAGTGGTGAATTGAGAGCAATGGTGAAGAATTTGAAATTGGTGGAGAGTCTTATGAGGTGAGAGGGGTTTAGGAGGGATCCCTGAGTAGGGTAAAGAGGAATTCCCTAGAAAGACCAAAGAATAGGTCTTGGGAAGAGAAAGATTGCTCTTCAAAGATAAGACTCCCCATCAATTCTTGAAGGACCGGTCTATGTAATGAACTTTTGACCTTGTGCAGGGTATTTTGAAGATGTTTGATGCTTTGGAATGGTCTGGGAATGGTCTTAAAGGATGAATTTTGGTGAATGCTTCTGAATTTCTATAATTGGCAAGTGTAAAATGGTAATTGGCAAGTGTAAATAATTGTGTATATAATTTTCTAATTTAAAATGTGCATTGACAACCTAAGGTTATAATGACAAACAAAAATGAAAGCAAGCCATAATAGAATGAAAGAAAATTTGTAAAGACTTCACATACCTTAAAAACCAGACTTTCAAATGGAGGAATTCAACCCAATTATGTAGCCTTAGCTTCTTCTTTCTTCAAACTCCACAACAATTTGACTTGTTCAAAAGCTTGTTCCCTTCCACACTTCAATTGTATATCAGTTTTCAATGGAATTCAAACTTCAATTGATATTATATGTCTTTCAACGTCGAGACTCTGCTATTTCATGCAAAGGTGGTAAAAAGATCATGGAAAAGGTGATGGAAAGTGAAAAAGATGCTTGCACACTTCACAACATCATCAAATATATATTTTTTGTCGGAGCACACGCAGAACCAGGGGAATATGCAGACTGTGGGCCTTCAAATCATGAGTATATTGATTTTTTTACCGTTTTAGTAAACTACAAAATGCGTTATAACACTCGCGTTATGTTAAATTAAGTTTTCTTAGTGTATTTTTGATAGTATAGGGGTTTCTGAGAGAGTGGGAGGGAGAGAGGGGGAGAGTGGAAGATAGAGAGGGATGGAGAAGGGGAGAGTGGGAGAAAGAGAGAGGGAGAGAGTAGATAGATACAGAGGGAGGGAGAGAGGGGGAGAGTGGGAGAGAGTGGGAGAAGGGGAGAAGTGGAGAGTGGGAGATAGAGAAAGAGGGAGAGAGGGAGAGAGTGGGAGAGTGGAGGAGAGTGGGAGAGAGTGGAGGTAAGTGTATAGGGCTAAGTGTATAGGGCATAAGAATTAGGGTTTAGAATAATGGGTATAGGGTTGAGGGTATAGGGCTAAGTGTATAGGGTATAGGGATTAAGGTTTAGAATAATGGGTATAGGGTTGAGGGTATTGGGTTTCAGATTGAGGTTTAGGGTTTAGGGTTTAGTGTACAAGGTTGAATGTAGGGTTTAGGGTTTAAGTATAGGGTTGGGGGATGATGTTCAGGGCTTAGGTTATAAGGTTGAGGGTATAGGGTATAAGGATGAGGGTTGAAGGTGTAGGGTTGAGGTATAGTGTTCAAGGTTGGGGGTGTAGGGTTAACTGTATAAAGTATAGGGATTAGGGTTTAGAATATTCTATATAGGGTTGAGGGTATTGGGTTTAGGGTTGAGGGTTTAGAGTACAAAGTTTAATGTAGGATTTAGTGTTTAATTACAGGGTTAAGGGTTCAAGGATAATGTTTAGGGTTTAGGGTTTAGGAATAATGTTAAACATAAAACCCTACAATCTCAAGTCTTAACCCTATACTTATACCCTTAACCCTACAACCTAAAACCTAATCCCTATACCCTATACACTTAACCTCATACCCTTAACCCTGAACATTATACCTCAACCCTCAACCCTTAAACTTGTACATAAATCCTAAAACCTAAACCATCAACCCTAAACCTAATATCCTCAACCCATTACCCTCAACTATATACCCAATATCCTAAACCATAATCCATATACCCTATACACTTAACCTTATACCCTCAACCCTAAACACTATCCCTCAACCCTCAACCCTCAACCCTATACCCTAAACCCTAAACCCTCATCCATCATCCCTATACCATATACCCTCAACTTTATACCTAATATCCTCAACCCTAAACCTTATTCCCTATACAATTAACTTGATAACCTCAACCCTATACCTTAAACACTAAACCTTACACTCTCAACCCTCATAGGGGGAGAGAGAAATAGGGGGAGGGAGGGATTGGGGAGAGAGAGAGAGAGAGCTTGGGAGGGAAAGAGGAGAAAAAGATAAGTAGAGAGGGAAGGAGAGGTAGAGATACATGAGAGATAAAGAGTAGATAAGGAATTATAGATGGAGGGAGAGGTATGGAGGGAGAGAGAGGGAGGTGAAAGAGAGGTGAGATAGAGAGAAATAAAAAGAGTTTGGTAGGGAGTCAATTTCACTGAATTGCCAAGCTGGTGGGCCCACTAGCTTGCCAATTCAGTGAAATTGGCAATGTAGTGGCCTGTTTGAAAAAATGGGTCCAAGAAATGGGGTCTCTCGGTGATGTAAATCACCAAGAGACCCCATTTCTTAGACCCATTTTTTCAAACACACCACTACATTTCCAATTTCAC
>VCHN02000302.1:0-44766 GCA_007115665.2 Sequoiadendron giganteum
GCAACATAGCTTCAAATTCAAGTTTTCCCCAAAGTCAACATTAAATCAATGAAAATTCAATATTCATGAAAACTGATAGAAAATAAGGTTCTTAATAGTCATCTGAAACACAATACTAAATCAAAGTACTCCAAATATTGTTGATTGCTGGTGAAAAATGGGAGTTTGTGTGACAAGTTGCAACATAGCCTTAAAATGAGGTTTTTGTTGAACGCGATATTTAATAGTCATCTAGAACAAAATCCTAAATCAAAGCTCTCAAGACATGGTTGATTATGGGTGAAAATGGGAGTTCACGTAACACAGTTGCAACGTAGCCTTAAAATCTAGTTTTCTTCGAAGCCGACATTAAATTGATGGAAATTCAATATTCACGAAAATTGATAGAAAATAAATATTATTAATAGTCATCTAAAACATAATCCTAAATCAAAGTTCTCCAAAGATGTTTGAGTATGGGTGAGAAAAGGGAGTTCGCATGCCACGTCTGTAACCTAGCGTTAAAATTAGGTTTTCGTCAAACTCGATATTAGGTCGATTGAAATTGAACATTCACGAAAACCAATAGAAAATAAAGGTTCTTTGTAGTTATCTACACAACACAATCCTAAATCAAAATTCTCCAAACATGGTTGATTGTGGGTGAAAGATGCGAGATCGTGTGACATAACTGCAACATAGCCTTGAAATCTTTCGTGAAACTCGACATTAAATCCATGAAAATTTAACATTCACAAAAACAAATAGAAAATAATGGTTACTAATAGTTATCTACAACACAATCCTAAATCAATGATCTTCAAACATGGTTGATTATGGCGTAAAAAATGGGAGTTGACATGACAAAGTCCGAATAAAAATTGATTTTAAGGCTACATTATAGCTATGTCACGCGAACTGCATTTTTCACCCACAATGAACCATGTGTGAAGAATTTTGATATAGGATTGTGTTGTAGATGACTATTAATAAACTTTATTTTCTATTGTTTTCGTGAATGTTGATTTTCCATCGATTTAATGTCGAGTTTGACAAAACCCTGATTTTAAGGCTACGTTGCAGCTGTGTCACACGAACTATCATTTTTTTCCCAAAATCAACAATGTTTGGATAAATTTGATTAAGGATTGTGTTGTAGATGACTATTAGGAACCTTTAGTTTCTATCGGTTTTCATGAATGTTGAACTTCCATTGATTTAATGTCAAGTTTGGCGAAAACCTTAATTGAAGGCTACATTGAAGTTGTGTCACGCGAACTTGCATTTTCACACACAAACATACATGTTTCGAAAACTTTTATTTAGGATTGTGTTGTACATGACAATTAAGAACCTTTATTTTCTATCAGTTTTCATGAATGTTGAATTACCATCGATTTAATGTCGAGTTCAGCAAAAAGTTGCTTTTAAGTATACGTTGCAGCTTTGTCACGTGAACTCCCACTTTTCACCCACAATCAACCATGTTTGGATAACTTTGATTTAATTTTTATATGACTAGTAGGAACCTTTATTTTTTATCGATTTTCAAGAATGTTGAATTTTGATTGATCTACGTTGTAGTTGTGTCACACGAACTCTCATTTCTCCCCCACAATCAACCGTGTTTGGAGAACATTGATTAAGGATTGTGTTGTAGATGACAATTTAGAACCTTTATTTTCTATCAGTTTGGTGAATGTTCAAATTCCATGGATTTAATGTCGAGTTCGACAAAAACCTCATTTTAATGCTACATTGCAGACGTGACACGTCAACTCCCATTTTTCACGGATAATCAACCATGTTTGGAGAACTTTGATTTATTATTATGTTGTAGATGACTATCAAGAACCTTTATTTTTCGTTTGTTTTTGTGAATGTTGAATTTCCATCGATTAAATGTCGAGTTCGACGAAAACCTTATTTTAAGGCTGCGTTGCAGCTTTGTCACATGAATTCCGATTTTTTACCCAGAATCAACTATGTTTGGATAACTTTTATTTAGGATTTTGTTTTAGATGACTATTGCGAACCTTTATTTTCTATCAGTTTTTGTGAATGTTGAATTTCCATCAATTTAATATCGAGATCAACGAAAACCTAATTATAAGGCTATGTTTCATCTATGTCATACGAACTCCCAATTTTCACCCACAATCGATCATGTTTGGAGAATTTTGATTTAAAATTGTGTTGTAGATGACTATTAAGAACCTTTATTTTCTATCAGTTTTTGTGAATGTTGAATTTCCATCGATTTATTGTCGAGTTTGACGAAAACCCTATTTTAAGGCTACATTACAGTTGTGTCATACAAACTCACATTTTTCACCCACAAACATCCATGTTTGGAAAACTTTGATTTAGGATTGTGTTGTAGATACTTACTAAGAACCTTTATTTTCAATCAGTTTTTGTGAAGTATAATTTCCATCAATTTAATTTAGAGTTCGATGAAAACCTGATTTTAAGGCTACGTTGCAACTGTGTCATATGAACTCTCATTTCTTGCCCAATATCAAACATGTTTTGAGAACATTGATTAAGGATTGTATTGTAGATGACTATTAAGAACATTTATTTTCTATCGGTTTTCATCGATTTAATTGTCATCTACAATACAATCCTTAATCAACCAACCATTTCTATCGGTTGTAGTTGTGTCATGTGAACTCCCATTTTTGTCCCATAACCAACCATGTTTGGAGAAGTTTTATTTAGGATTGTGTTGTAGATGACTATTAAGAACCTTTATTTTTTATCGATTTAATGTCGAGTTTGAAAAAAACCTAATTTGAGGGCTACGTTGCAGATGTGTCACATGAACTAAAATTTTTCACACATAGTCAACAATGTTTGGAGAAAATAATTTAGGTATGTGTTGTAGATGATTATTAAGAACCTTTATTTTCTATTGGTTCTTGTGAATGTTAAATTTTGATCAATTTAATGTTGAGTATCATGAAAACTTGATTTTCAGGCTACATTGCAGATGTGTCACATGAACTCCCATTTTTAACCCAAAATCAACCATGTTTGGATAACTTTGGTTTAGGATTGTGTTGTAGATGACTATTAAGAATCTTTATTTTCTATCAATTTTTGTGTATGGTGAATATCCATTGATTTAATGTTGAGTTTGATGAAAACCCTATTTTAAGGCTACATTGCAGTTTGTCACGCGAATGCACATTTTTCACCCACAAAAATCCATGTTTGGAGAACTTTGAATTAGGATTGTGTTGTAAATGACTATTAAAAACCTTTATTTTCTATCATTTTTGTGAATGTTGAATTTTCATTTATTTAACATTGAATTTGACAAAAATATGATTTTATGGCTAAGCTACAACTATGTCACGCAAACTCCCATTTTGCACCCACAATCAACCAATTTTGTAGAATTTTGATTTACGATTATGTTGTATATTACTATTAAGAACCTTTACTTTCTATTGGCTTTCGTGAAAGTTGAATTTCCATTGATTTAATATCGAGTTCGATTAAAACCTGATTTTAAGGCTATGTTGCAGTTGTGTCACGCGAAATCCAATTTACAAAACAATCCTAAATCAAAGTTCTCCAAACATGGTTGATTGTGGGTGAAAAATTGGTGCTCACGAGATAAAGCTGCAATTGAGCCTTAAAATTAGGTTTTCGTCGAACTCAACATCAAATCGACGAAAATTCAACATTCAAAAAAAGTGATAGGAAAATAAAAGTTCTTAATAGTCATCTAAAACACAATCCTAAATAAAGGGTCTTAATAGTCAGGTACAACACAATCCTAAATCAAAGTTCTCCAAACATGTTTGATTGTTTGTGAAAAGTGGGATTTCGCATGACACAGCTGCAACATAGCGTTAAAATCAGGGTTTTTTTAAAAATTGACATTAAATCAATGGAAATTCAACATTGCCGAAAACCCATATAAAATAAAGGTTCTTAATAGTCAATCTACAATATGATTTTAAATCAAAGTTCTTCAAACATGGTTGATTGTAGGTGAAAAATGGGAGTTCGCATAACATTGCTGCAACATAGCCTTAAAATCAGATTTTCGTCAAACTCGACATTAAATCAAAGGAAATTCAACATTCAAGAAAAATGATAGAAAATAATGGTTCTTAATAGTCATTTACAACACAATCCTAAATCAAATTTCACCAAACATGATTGATTGTGGGTGAAAAATCGCAGTTCCCGTGCAAAGTTGTAATGTAGCCTTAAAATCAAGTTTTCATCGAACTCAACATTAAATCGATGTAAATTGAACATTCACCAAATCCCATAGAAAATAAATGTTCTTAATTGTCATCTACAACACAATCTTAAATCAAAATACTTGAAACATGGTTCATTATTGCTAAAAAATTGGAGTTCATGTGACAAAGGTGCAACTCAGCCTTAAAATTAGGTTTTTGTCGAGCTCAACATTAAATCAACGAAAATTCAACATTCAAAAAAAGTGATAGAAAATAAAGGTTCTTAATAGTCATCTAAAACACAATCCTAATTAAAATTTATTAAAAAATGGTTTATTGTGGGTGAAAATTGGGAGTTCGTGTGACATAACTTCAACGTAGCCTAAAAATCAGGTTTTTATCAAACTCGACATTAAATTGATGGAAATTCAACATTCACGAAAACCGATAGAAAATAAAGGTTCTTAATAGTCATCTACAATACAATCTTAAATACAAGTTCTCCAAACATGATTTATTGTGGCTGAAAAATCAGATTTTGCGTGACAAAGCTGCAACGTAGCCTTGAAATCAGGTTTTAATCGAACACGACATTAAATGGAAGGAAATTCGAAATTCATGAAAAACGATGGAAAATACAGGTTCTTAATAGTTATCTATAACACAATCCTAAATAAAAGCTATGCAAACATGGTTGATTGTGGGTGAAAAAAGGGAGTTCACATGACAAAGCTGCAACGTAGCCTTAAAATCAGGTTTTTGTCGGACTTGTCATTAAATGGAAGGAAATTCAATATTCACGAAATTCGGTGGAAAATAAAGTTTCTAAATAGTCATCTACAACACAGTTCTAAATCAATGTTCTCCAAACATGGTTGATTGTTGGTGAAAAATGGGAGTTCTCGTGACACAACTGCAACGTAGCCTTAAAATCATGTTTTTTTTTAACTGGACATTAAATGGATGGAAATTCAACATTCTCGAAAACCCATATAAAATAAAGGTTCTTAAAAGTCATCTACAAAATAATTTTAATTCGAAGTTTTCCAAACAGCTGCAACATAACCTTAAAATCAAATTTTCGTAAAACTCGATATGAAATTGAAGGAAATCCAAAATTCACGAAAATTGATAGAAAATAAAGGTTCTTAATAGTCATCTAAAACACAATCCTAAATAAATGTTATCCAAACATGGTTTATTGTCGGTGAAAAATAGGAGTTCGTGTGACAAAGCTGTAAGGTAGCCTAAAAATCAGGGTTTTGTTGAACTCGACATTAAATAAATGGAAATTCAACATTCACAAAAACCAATAGAAAATAAGCATTCTTAATGGTCATCTACAACACAATCCTAAATTGAAATTATAAAAACATGGTTGATTGTGGGTGAATAATGGGAGTTCATGTGACACAACTGCAAACCTAGCCTTAAAATCAAGTTTACACGGAACTCGACATTAAATTGATGGAAATTTGACAATTACAAAAACCAATAGAAAATAAAGGTTCTTAATCGTCATCAACAACACAATCCTAAATCAAACTTATCCAAACATGGTTGATTGTGGGTGAAAAATGTGAGTTCTCGTGTCACAGCTGCAATGTACCCTTGAAATCAAATTGTCGTTAAACTCAACATTAAATCCATTGAAATTCAATATTCACGAAAATCGATAAAAAAAAATGTTAATAATAGTCAACTAGAACACAACCCTAAATAAAAGTTATCCAAACATGGTTGATTGTGTGTGAGAAATGGGAGTTCACGTGAAACAACTACAATGTAGGCTTAAAATCAATCAACTTTTCGTTGAACTCAACATTAAATCGATGGAAATTCAACATTCACAAAAATTGATAGAAAATAAAGGCTCTTAATAGTCATCTATAACACAATACTAAATCAAAGTACTGTAAACATCGTTGGTTGTAGGTGAAAAATGTGAGTTCGTGTGACACAGTTGCAACATAGCCTTAAAATCAAGTTTTCATCGAATTCGACATTAAATCGATGGAAATTAAACATTCATGAAAAGTGATAGAAAATAAATGTTCTTAATAGTCATCTACAACAATATCTTAAATCAAAGTTCTCCAAACGTGATTGAATGTTGTTCAAAAATGGGAGCTCATCTGACAAAGCTGCAACATAGCCTTAAAATCAAGTTTTCATCGAACTCAACATTTAATCGATGTAAATTCAACATTCACGAAATCCAATAGAAAATAAAGGTTCTTACTAGTAATCTACAGCACAATCCTAAATCAAAGCTCTCCAAAAGTGGCTGATTGTGGATGAAAAATGGGAGTTTACATGACACGACTGCAACGCAGCATTAAAATTAGCTTTTCGTTAAACTCGACACTAAATCGATGGAAATTCAACATTCACGAAAACCGATAGAAAATAAAGATTATTAATAGTCATCTACAACATAATCTTAAATCAAATTTTTCCAGAGATGGTTGAGTATAGGTGAAAAATGGGAGTTCGCATGACACGTCTGTAACCTAGCGTTAAAATTAGCTTTTCGTCGAACTCGACATTAAATCAATTGAAATTGAACAATGTAGCTTTGTCATGTGAACTCCAACTTTTCACCCACAATCACCCATGTTTTGATAACTTTGATTTAATTTTTATATGACTATTAAGAACCTTTATTTTTATCGATTTTCGTGAATGTTGAATTTCGATCGATGTCAATTTCAAAGAAAAGCTAATTTTAACACTACGTTGCAGCTGTGTCATGCGAAATCCCACTTTTCACAAACAATCAACCATGTTTGGAGAACTTTGATTTAGGATTGTGTTGTAGATGACTTTTAAGAACCTTTATTTTCTATCGATTTTCGTGAATATTGAATTTTCGTCGATTTAATGTCAACTTTGACAAAAACCTGATTTTAAAGCTACGTTGCAACTGTGTTACATGAACTCCCATGTTTCACCCTTAATCATCCATGTTTTGATCACTTTGATTTAGTGTTGTGTTGTAGATGACTATTAAGAACCTTATTTTCTATCGATTTTAATGAATATTGTATTTGCATCGATTTAATGTCGACTTTTGGGAAAACTTGATTTTGAGTCTACGTTGCAGCTATGTCATGGGAACTCCCACTTTTCACCCACAATCAACCATGTTTGGAGAACTTTGATTTAGGTTTGTGTTTTAATTGACTATTAAGGAACTTTATTTTCTATCAGTTTTCATGTATGCTGAATTTCCATTGATTGAATGTGAAGTTCGAATAAAAATTGATTTTAAGGCTATGTTATAGCTATGTCACGCGAACCACATTTTTCACCCACAATTAAGAACCTTTATTTTCTATCAGTTTTCGTGAATGTTGAATGTCAAGTTCGACGAAAACCTAATTTTAAGCCTACGTTGCATCTTTGTCACGAGAACTCCCATTTTTCACCCACAATCAACCATGTTTGTAGAACTTTCATTTAAGATTGTGTTGTAGATGACTATTAAGAATGTTTGTTTTCTATGGGTGTTGGTGAATGTTGAATTTCTGTTGATTTAATGTCGAGTTCGACGAAAACTTGATTTTAAGGCTACGTTACAGCTTTGCACGAGAACTTCAATTTTTCACCCACAATCAATTATGTTTGGAGAACTTTTATTTAGGATTGTGTTGTAAATGACAATTAAGGACCTTTATTTTCTATCATTTTTTCGTGAATGTTGAATTTCCATCAATTTAATGTCAAGTTCGCAAAAAACATGACTTTAAGATGACCTTGCAGTTGTGTCACACTAATTTTTATTTAGGGTTGTATTTTAGATGATTATTAAGAACCTTTATTTTCTCACTTTTCGTGAATGTTGAATTTCCATCTATTTCCTTTGATTTAATATCGAGTTTGATGAAAATCTGATTTTAATGCTATGTTGCAGCAGTGTTATGTGAACTCCCATTTTTCACCTACAATCAACCATGTTTGGACAACTTTGATTTAAAATTACATTGTAGATGACTATTAAGAACCTTTATTTTATATGGATTTTTGTCAATGTTGAATTTCAATCGATTTAATGTCAATTTCAAAGAAAACTTGATTTTAATGCTATGTTGCAGCCATGTCGTTTGAAATCCCACTTTTCACAAACAATCAATAATGTTTGGACAACTTTGATATAGGATTGTGTTGTAGATGACTATTAAGAACCTTTATTTTCTATCATTTATGTTGTAGATGATTGTTAAGAAACTTTATTTTCTATTTATTTTTGTGAATGTTGAATTTTCATCGTTTTAATGTCAAGTTCAATGAAAACATGATTTTAAGGCTACATTGCAACTGTTTCACATGAACTCCCATTTTCCACTGACAATCAACCATGTTTGGAGAATTTTTAGTTAGGTTTGTGTTGTAGATGACTATTAAGAATATATTCATTTTTTATCGTTTTCGTGAATGTTGAAGTTCCAATGATTTAATGTTGAATTCAACGTAAACCTGATTATAAGGCTACATTGCAGCTATGTTAAGGGAACTCCCATTTTTCATCCACAGTCCACCATGTTTGCAGAATTTTGATTTAGGATTGTGTTGTAGATGACTATTAAAAACATTTATTTTTTATCAATTTAATGTCAAGTTCGACGAAAACATAATTTTAAGGCTACATTGTAGTTATGTCACGCGAACTTCCATTTTTCACCCATAATCAACCATGTTTGGTGAACTTTGATTTAGGATTCTATTGTAGATGACTATTTACAATATTTATCTTCTATTGGTTTTCTTAAATGTTGAATTTACATTGACTTAATGTCGAGTTCGAAGAAAACTTGGATTTAAGGCTACATTGGAGCTATGTCATGCGAACTCCCATTTTTCACCAGCAATCAACCATGTTAAGAGAACTTTGATTTAGTATTTTGTTGTAGATGACTATTACGAAACTTTATTTTCTATCAGTTTCTGTGAGTGTGGAATTTCCATCGATTTAATGTCGAGTTCGACAAAAAGCTAAGTTTAAAGCGACGTTGCAGATGTGACATGTGAACTCCAATTTTTCACTCATAATCAACCATGTTTGGAGTACTTTGTTTTAGGATTATGTTGTAGATGATTATTCAGAACCTTTATTTTCTATCATTTTCAGTGAATGTTGAATTTCCATCGATTTAATATCAAGTTTGTAAAAACCTAAATTTAATCCTACGTTGCAGATGTGTCACGCGAACTCTCATTTTTCACCCATAATCAACCATGTTTAGTGAACTTTTATTTAGGATTATGTTGTAGATGACTATTAAGAACCTTTATTTTTCATTGGTTTTCGTGAATGTCGAATTTCCATCGATTTAATGTTGAGTTTGATGAAAACCTAATTTTAAGGCTACATTGCAACTGTATCATGAGAACTCCCATTTTTCAGCATCAATAAACCATGTTTGGAGAACCTTCATTTAGGATTGTGTTGTAAATAACTATCAAGAACCTCATTTTCTATCAGTTTTTGTGAATGTTCAATTTCCTTTGATTTAATGTTGAGTTCGACAAAAACCTGATTTTAACGCTACGTTGCAGCTGTGTGACGTGAACTCCAATTTTTCACGCACAATCAACCATGGTTGGAGAACTTTTATTTAGGATCATGTTGTAGATGACTATTAAGAAACTTTATTTTCTATTGGTCTTAATGAATGTTAAATTTCCATCGATTTAATGTCGAGTTCGGTGAAAACCTGAGTTTAAGGCTACGTGGCACCACTATTATGCAAACTCCCATTTTTCACCCATTACCAACCATGTTTGGAGAACTTTGATTTAGGATTGTGTTGTAAATGACTATCAACAACCTTTATTTTCTATCATTTTTCACCAATACTGAATTTCCATCAATTTAATATCAAGTTTGTAAAAACCCAAATTTAATCCTACGTTGCAGATGTGTCACACGAACTCCCATTTTTCACCCATAATCAACCATGTTTAGTGAACTTTTATTTAGGATTATGTTGTAGTTCACTATTAAGAACCTTTATTTTCCATTGGTTTTCGTGAATGTCGAATTTCCGTCGATTTAATGTTGAGTTCGACGAAAACCTAATTTTAAGGCTACATTGCAACTGTGTCATGAGAACTCCCATTTTTCAGCATCAATAAACCATGTTTGGAGAACTTTCATTTAGGATTGTGTTGTAAATAACTATCAAGAACCTTTATTTTCTATTAGTTTTTGTGAATGTTCAATTTCCTTTGATTTAATGTTGAGTTCGACAAAAACCTGATTTTAACGCTACGTTGTAGCTGTGTCATGTAAACTCCAATTTTTCACCCACAATCAACCATGGTTGGAGAACTTTTATTTAGGATCATGTTGTAGATGACTATTAAGAACCTTTATTTTCTATTGGTTTTAATGAATGTTAAATTTCCATCGATTTAATGTCGAGTTCGGTGAAAACCTGAGTTTAAGGCTACGTGGCACCACTATCATGCAAACTCCCATTTTTCACCCATTATCAACCATGTTTGGAGAACTTTGATTTAGGATTGTGTTGTAAATGACTATCAACAACCTTTATTTTCTATCATTTTTCACGAATACTGAATTTCCATCGATTAAATGTTGAGATCAACAAAAACTTGATTTTAAGGCTATGTTGCATATTTATCACCCGAACTCTGATTTTTCACCCACAATCAATCATGTTTGGAGAACTTTGATTTAGGATTGTGTTGTAGATGACTATTAAGAACCTTTATTTTCTATCATTTTTCATGAATGTTGAATTTTCATCGATTTAATGTCGAGTTTGACAAAAACCTGATTTTAAGGCTACGTTGCAACTATCACACGAAATCCCATTTTTCACCAACAATCAACCATGTATGGATAAATTTGATTTAGGATTGTGTTGTAGATGAATATTATGAAGCTATTTTTTATTGATTTTCTTCAATGTTGAATTTCTCCCGATAGAATGTCGAGTTCTATAAAAATCTAATTTTTAGGATATTTTGCAATTGTGTCACGCAATCTCTCATTTCTCACTCACAATAAATCTATTGGTTTTCGTGTTAAATTTCCATCTATTTAATGTTGAATTTTACAAAAACCTGATTTTAAGACTACATTGCAGCTGTGTCACATGAACTCCCATTTTTCACCAACAATCAACCGATTATGGATGAAAAATGGGAGTTCGCATGACACAGGATCAACATAGCCTTTAAATTACGTGTACGTCGAACTCAACAGTAAATCGATGGAAATTCAACATTCATGAAAAGTGGTAGAAATTAAGGCTTTCGTCGAACTTGATATTAAATTGATGCAAATTAAACATTCACGAAAAATGATCGAAAATAAAGGCTCTTAATAGCAATCTACAACACAATCCTAAATAAAAATTCTCCAAAGATGATGGAATGTGCATGAAAAATGGGAGTTCACATGACACAGCTGCAATGTAGCCTGATAATAAGGTATCCGTTGAACTCAACATTAAATCATTGGAAATTCAACAATCACGAAAATTGATAGAATATAAAGATTCTTATTAGTCATCTTCAACACAAACCTAACAAAAAATACTCCAAACATGGTTGATTGTGGGTGGAAAATGGGAGTTTGTTGACACATTTGCAACGTAGCCTTAAAATAAGATATTCGTCGACCTCGACATTTAATCGATGGAAATTCAACATTTGCAAAAACCAATAGAAATAAAATGTTCTTAATAGTCATCTACAACACAGTCCTAAATCAAAGTTCTCCAAATATTGTCGAATGTGGGTGAAAGATTGGAGTTTGCGTGACAAAGTTCCGACATAGCTTTAAAATAACGTTTTCGTTGAACTCGATATTAAATTGATCAAAATTCAACATTCACAAAAATTGATAGAAAATAAAGGTTCTCAAAAGTCATCTACAACACAATCATAAATCAAAGTTGTCTAAACATGGTCGATAATTGGTGAAAAATTGGAGTTTGCATGACACAGCTGCAATGTAGCCTTAAAATCAAGTTTTTGTTGAAGTGGACATTAAATTGTTGGAAAATAAACATTCACAAAAACTAATAATAAATAAAAGTTCTTAATAGTAAACTACAACTTAATCCTAAACAAAAGATCTCCAAACATGGTTGGGTGTGTGCGAAAAATGGGAGTTCACGTCACACAACTACAACGTAGCCTTGAAATAAGGTTTTCATGAAACACGACGTTAAATCGATCAAAATTCAGCATTCACGAAAACCGATATAAATAAAAGTTCTTTATAGTCATCTACAACACAATCCTAAATCAAAGTTCTCCAAACATGGTTCATTGTGGGTAAAAATTGATAGTTCGTGTGACATAGCTGCAAGGTAGCCTAAAAATCAGGTTTTTATCGAACTCAACATTAAATCGATGGAAATTCAACATTCACGAAAACCGGTAGAAAATAAAGGTTCTTAATAGTCATCTAAAATACAATCCTAAATACAAGTTTTCCAAACATGATTTATTGTGGGTGAAAGATGTGAGTTCGTGTGACAAAGCTGCAACGTAGCCCTGAAATCAGGTTTTCATCGAACTCAACATTAAATCGAAGGAAATTCCAAATTCATGAAAACTGATGGAAAATAAAGGTTCTTAATTGTCATCTAAAACACAATCCTAAATAAAAGCTATGTAAATATGGTTGATTGTGGGTGAAAAATGGGAGTTCAAGTGACAAAGTTGCAACGTAGCCTTAAAATCAGGTTTTCGTCGAACTTGTCATTAAATGGAAGGAAATTCAATATTCATGAAAACCGTAGAAAATAAAGGTTCTTAATAGTCATTTACAAAACAATTCTAAACCAAAGTTCTCAAAACATGGTTGATTGTGGGTGCAAAATGCGAGTTCGCATGACACAGCTTCACATAGCCTTAAAATCAGGTTTAAATCATACTTGACATTAAATTGATGGAAATACAACATTCACGATAATGAATAGAAAATAAAGGTTCTTAATAGTCATCTACAAAACAGTCTTAAATCAAAGTTGTCCAAACATGGTTGATTGTTGGTGAAAAGTGGGAGTTCGCATGACACAGTTGCAACGTAGCCTTAAAATCAGGTTTTCTTTGAACTCGACATTAAATCGACGGAAATTCAACATTCACAAAAACCCATATAATATAAAGGTTCTTAAAAGTTATTTACAAAATAATTTGAAATCGAAGTTCTCCAAACATGGTTGGTTGTGGGGGATAAATGGGTGTTCGTGTAAGACCATGCCTCATATGTACTCAATACAACTCTAATTTGTTATATGCTTTTCTTGAATTGATTATTAGATAGATTGCGGATGGTAAATAAGGTGACCTTTTGGCAATATGCTTGTATTATGTTTCATTGTCATTACCATGAAGGTGAAATGCAGTAATATACTGTGGAATACAAATTGATATTTTAAATAGATTACTTCATAGTTAGAGTTTAGAATATTCAACTAACAGATCAATGTGATATACAATTGTTACTGATGCTTGTGTTGGTAATGTGCAGGAAGGTAACATTGTTAGCACGAGAAGGGAGAACTATCGAAAGAAAATAAAAAGGACTTCTTCAAGATATAAATTTGACCCTTTTTGGGGTGTAGAAATAGATAAAGTTAATATGCTGGTAAAGTGAGGTGATGAGGGTTGATAATAAAGGGATATTTGATTATGTGTTTTATGGATGTCAATAGGGCTTAGAATTAGTAACCCTTATCTAGGTGTGAAACTCGGATGGATATTTAAGTGGGTCTTCAAAGAGGGTTGTTGGTCAAATTCCTTGGTTGGGATGCAAAAATAAACCCTGTAGGGTCTATACTATAGTGGTAGGGGTCAAGTGGACATGCATTAGGGCCCCAGGGACATGATTTGACCCTTGAAAAGTCCTCATTATAGGAGTGACGAATTTTGAGGAGAGGATGAGGTTGAAAGGATTGAGTGGTTGTCCAACTGCAAGCTTCTTCTCTAACAAGGGAAAAGACCCTCATTTATGAAAACGAAAAGGACACCCCACACATCCCCATCCAAGATTTGCAAGTTGAAGCTTCTATATATTGGGAAGGAAAAGAATGAGTGGGGTGTTACCCACTTCTCCTTTTGGAGAATTTTGGTGTAGTTGGAAAGAAGGGGAGAGGAGGAGAGGAGAATCCCTCTTAGAATATGGTGCGCAAGCTAGATTGGTTGGGAGAGGAATGGAGAATGGAAGAGCTCAATCCCCTCATCTAAACAAAAACATAAGTTTCTCTACCTTGTTTATTTTGTCCTAGGAGGGTAAGAAATTTGTGCAGATCTTGTTGATTATGTTGGGTGGAGAGCCTATATATATGAAATTTGATGCCATGTTGTTTTGATCTTTGTGTAAAATTTGAGAAAACTCCATCTATCATCTTGGGGTTAATAGATTTCATGCTCGGGGGTATGCCTAGAGCCCACGAGGCTCCATGACACCATTACGGTAGGGTGGAGAGCAAGCCCTTATGCATTGGTCTATTAGTCATTTAGTTTCTAAATATTATAGTAATAATGAGAGTTTAGATAGGAAAATGGTATTCGTCGTAATGAAGCAAGGGAAATTCCTCTTCCAAAATGCTTGCATTATAATACTTTACTTTGTAATATTCTTGAGCGAGATATTGGAATCATTTACCTTCTTTGAGGCATTCATTTTGTAAAGCATACATTGCAATATTGTTGTCTTATTGTTAGCAAATTAAAAAGAAAAAATGGTTATTTATGATGATAGAGACCTTTGATCATTAATGTTACTAAATAGAATAATTTAAATAGTTTTATGTTCATGGTGGTAGTAAAATTAACAGAAACTAAACAAATTTTGGTTTAATGCTATTTCAAAATTAAGGGAGTTAGTAAGTGAATGGTTATTGTATCTTGTTGGGGGTAGAAATAAACTATGCCCGAGTAGGTAGCTGTTGGAGAAATAAGATGCTCAAAGTGGGTGGGTTGCATGTTGTTCCCGGAAGTAAAACCCAATTGTTATTTTCAATCAATCCAGAATAATTAGATGTATTTTCAATCAAGCAAGAGATCTCAGCACTAAATATATTGTTTTATTGAAAAGGCGATTCTATTATTCAAAAGGATTATCAGTAAAAAGGATTACATCTATTTCTTCTTAACAAATATCACTGTTACAAAGGGTACTAAACCAGTCTTGATAAAAAAAAAAAACAAAACCACAAATAAATAAAAAATAACAACCAAGAGAAGATGAAAGGTTACTATATGATAATGTTAATAATTAGGCAACTGCTTATGGTGCATGGCCATGGCCATCTCCTTGCTTGCTGATAATCAACAATATCCATCACCTGCAACTTGATATCATTTATGACTTACCCTCATCTTCACTAATCCATCGATTGTCAGATTTACCAGAGCCAAGTTATTAGGCTGCACCAATTACCTTTGCGCCCGCACTCAGATATTACACAAGGTTGTGACACTAGAAACTTTTAGATGCTAACATTCACATACGGAATGTTAATCGTCACTAGTTAGAGTGATGCTTGTCTTCTTCATGGGTCCAAACATTAATTAACACCATTGCTTACTGTATCTTCATGCCTGCAAAGTCCTGGGATTTACACAGTGATAAATCCTACGGTAGTATTTTATGATGAGTCCTCTGTCATCACCCTCATTTTTCTCCCCATCTCTCCTCAGCATTTCACATCGTTTAGAAGTCGAATGGTTACAATCTTCATCAGAGAAAAGAACAAAGAGCTTTCAGCCAGCAATATCTTCCGTTTAGGATATCGCTTTATCTCTAGCATTAATTGAAAAGAATTCCTTTTTAAAAAAAAATGGAGGCTTCTCGAAGTATGTTGAGGAGATGTCTCATCATGGATGTAATTTTCTTGTGAATCAATGTTTCATCTACTTGTACCAGAGGTGGTGTGTAGATAGTGAGGTTAGGCGTACGAAGAGTTCAGCTGAATGGGCAGTGGAGATTGTCAGGCACCACTGTTGGCCAATGGACGCTTGTGACTTGAGTGTGTGCAAAGACGAGTTTATTTATTGGTCCTTTCTTGTCCCATAAAATCTAGAGTTGATGATTATGTTTGATGGTAAGGGTAGTTACACCAGCCTGCAAGAAAATTAATGCGATACTTGATGTTTTTCTTCCAAATTAAGGCATCTCATTTTCCTGTACCTGCTGCAATGAATACAAGGGTTAATAGAAGTAGCTAAATTAGCTGAGGATACCGTTGTGATTGAGCAAAACCAAGTTGGCACCATGCTTGGGTGAGAGAAAGATTCATTTGGGAAAGTAGTGATTAAGGGTAGGTGAAATCGGGCCCTTGGAAGTTGCCTATAAATAACAAAAAAAAATAATAATAAAAATAAAATGAAATAAGCATATGTGAAAGCATTATTTTCTATCATTTTTTTGAATGTTGAATTTCCATCAATTTAATATCGAATTCAATAAAACCTGATTTTAAGGCTCCATTGCAGCTGTGTCACACAAACTCCCATTTTTCATCCACAATAAACTATGTTTTGGATAGCTTTTATTTAGGATTGTGTTGTCGATTACTAGTAAGAAACTTTATTTACTATTGGTTTTCGTGAATGTTTAATTTACATCGATTATATGTTGAGTTCGACGAAAACTTGATTTTAAGGCTATGTTGCGGCTTTGTCACACGAACTCCCATTTTTCACCAACAATCAATCATGTTTGGAGAACTTTCATTTAAGGTTGCATTGTAGATGACTATTAAGAACATTTATTTTCTATCACTTTTCGTGAACGTTTAATTTCCATCGATTTAATGTCAAGTTCGACGAAAACCTTATTTTAAGGCTATATTGCAGTTGGAGAACTTTGATTTAAAATTATGTTGTAGAGGACTTTTAAGAACCTTTATTTTATATGGGTTTTCATGAATGTTCAATTTCCATTGATTTAATGTCGAGTTCAAAGAAAACCTGATTTTAAGGGTACCTTACAGTTGCCTCACGCGAACTCCCATTTTTCACCAACAATCAACCATTTTTGCAGAACTTCTATTTAGGATTGTCTTGTAGACGACTATTAAGGAACCTTTATTTTCTTTCGATTTTCATGAATGTTGAATTTCCATCGATTTAATGTCGACTTCGAAAAAAAATAGATTTTAAGGCTACGTTGCAGTTTTGTCACGTGAACTCTTATTTTTTACCCACAGTCAACCATGTTTGAAGAACTTTGATTTAGGATTTTGTTGTAGATGACTATTAAGAAGCTTTATTTTCTAACAGTTTTCCATCGATTTAATGTCGAGTTTGACGAAAACCTAATTTTTATGCTAGTTTAGAACTGTGTCACGAGAACTCCCATTTTTCACCCTTAATCAACCATGTTTGAAAAACTTTGATTTAGGATTGTGTTGTAGATGACTATTAAAAACCTTTATTTTCTATTGGTTTTCGTGAATGTTGATTTTCCATCGATTTAATGTCGAGTTCGACGATAACCTGATTTTAATGCTACGTTGTAGTTGTGTCACACGAACTCGCATTTTCACCCACAAACATACATGTTGTGAGAACTTTGATTTAGGATTGTGTTGTACATGACAATTAAGAACCTTTATTTTTTATTAGTTTTCGTGGATGTTGAATTTCCATCGATTTTATGTCGAGTTCAAGGAAAACTTGATTTTAAGGATACGTTGCAGCTTTGTCACGTGAACTCCCAGTTATCACCCACAATCAACCATGTTTGGATAACATTGATTTAATTTTTATATGACTATTAAGAACATTTATTTTTTATCAATTTTCGTGAATGTTGAATTTTGATCGATCTATATTGTAGCTATGTAACGCAAAGTCTCATTTCTCGCCCACAATCAACCATGCTTGGAGAACTTTGATTAAGGATTGTGTTGTAGATAACAATTAAGAACTTTTATTTTCTATCGGTTTGGTGAATGTTCAAATTCCATCGATATAATGTCAAGTTCGACAAAAACCTCATTTTAAGATTACATTGCAGACGTGTCACATCAACTACCGTTTTTCATGCATAATCAACCATGTTTGGAGAACTTTGATTTATAATTATGTTGTAAATGACTATCAAGAACCTTTATTTTTCGTTTATTTTTGTGAATGTTGAATTTCCATCGATTAAATGTCGGGTTCGACGAAAACCTTATTTTAACGCTATGTTGCAGCTTTGTCACATGAATTCCAATTTTTTACCCACAATTAGCCATGTTTGGATAACTTTTATTTAGGATTCTATTGTATATGACTATTGCGAACCTTTATTTCCTATCGGTTTTTGTGAATGTTTAATTTCCATTGATCTAAAATTGAGTTCAACGAAAAGCTGATTATAAGGATATATTGCATCTATGTCATGCGAACTCCTATTTTTCACCCACAATCAACCATGTTTGGAGAATTTTGATTTAGGATTGTGTTGTAGATGACTATTAAGAACCTTTATTTTCTATCATTTTTCGTGAATGTTGAATTTCCATTGATTTATTGTCGAGTTTGACAAAAACCCTATTTTAAGGCTACATTACAGTTGTGTCATACGAACTTGCATTTTTCACACACAAACATCCATGTTTGGAGAACTTTGATTTAGAATTGTGTTGTAGACTTACTAAGAACCTTTATTTAAAATCAGTTTTGGTGAATGTATAATTTCAATCAATTTATGTAGAGTTCGATGAAAACCTGATTTTAAGGCTACGTTGCAGTTGTGTCATACGAACTCTCATTTTTCACCCTCAATAATGCATGTTTGGAGAATTTTGATTTACTATTATGATGTCGATGACTATTAAGTACCTTTATTTTCTATCGGTTTCTATAAATGTTGAAATTCCATCGGTTTAATGTCGAGTTCGACAAAAATCCAATTTTAAGGCAACGTTGCAGATATGTCACGTCAACTTCCGTTTTTCACCCATAATCAACCATGTTTGGTGAACTTTGATTTAGGATTCATTTGTAGATGACTATTTGCACTATTTATTTTCTATTGGTGTTCTTAAATGTTGAACTTACATCGACTTATTGTCAAGTTCGAAGGAAACCTCTCCGAATTTTCACCCACAATCAACCATCTTTGGAGAACTTTTATTTTGTATTGTGTTGTAGATGAGTATTAAGAACTTCTATTTTCAATTAGTTTTCATGAACGTTGAATTTCCATCGATTTGATGTTGAGTTTGATGAAAACTTGATTTTAAGGCTACATAGCAGCTTCGTCATGCAAACTCCCATTTGTTCCCACAATCAACCATGTTAGGAGAACTTTGATTTAGTATTGTGTTGTAGATGACTCTTAAGAACCTTTATTTTCTATCGGTTTCTGTCAATGTTGAATAACCATCGATTTAATGTCGAGTTCAACAAAAACCTGATTTTAAGGCTAAGATGCATTTGTGTCATGGGAACTCCCAATTTTCACCCTTAATTAACCATGTTTTGAGAGGTTCGATTTAGGATTGTGTTGTAGATGATATTAAGAAAATTTATTTTCTATTTATTTTCGTGAATGTTCAATTTACTTCGATTTAATATCGAGTTCGACAAAAAATTGATTTTAAGGCTACGTTGCAGCTATGTCACACGAACTCCCATTTTTCACCCATAATCAACCATGTTTGGAGAACTTTGATTTAGTATTTTGTTGTAGATGACTATTAATAACATTTATTTTCTATCAGTTTTTGCGAATGCTCAATTTCCATCGATTTAATCTCGAGTTCAATGAAAAGGTAATTTTAAGGCTATGTTGCAAACGTGTCATGCATACTCCCATTTTTCACCCATAATCAACCATGTTTGAAAAACTTTGATTAGGATTATGTTGTAGATGACTATTAATAACATTTATTTTTTATCAGTTTTTGCGAATGCTCAATTTCCATCAATTTAATGTTGAGTTCAATGAAAATGTAATTTTAAGGCTATGTTGGAGATGTGTCATGCAAACTCCCATTTTTCACCCATAATCAACCATGTTTGGAAAACATTGATTTAGGATTATGTTGTAGATGACTATTAAGAACCTTTATTTTCTATTTTTTTTCTAAATGTTGAATTTGCATCGATTTAATGTCGTGTTCAACGAATACCTGATTTTAAGGATACATTGTAGCTATGTCATCCAATTTCCCATTTTTCACCCACAATCAACCATGTTTGGAGAACTTTGATTTAGTATTGTTTTATAGATGACTATTAAGAACCTTTATTTTCTATCTATTTTCATGAATGTTGAATTTTCCATGGATTTAATGTCGAGTTTATCGAAAACCTAATTTTAAGGCTACGTTGCAACTGTGTCACGTGAACTCTCATTTTTCTCCCACAATCAACCATGTTTTGAGAATTTTTATTTAGGATTGTGTTGTAGATGACTATTAAGAATGTTTATTTTCTATTGGTTTTCACGAGTTTTGGATTTCCATCAATTTAATGTCAAGTTCAGGGAAAACCAATATCATGCGAACTATGTTGCACCACTATCATGCTAACTCCAAATTTTCACCCACTACCAACCATGTTTGGTGAAATTTGATGTAGGATTATGTTGTAAATGACTATCAATAAAATTTATTTTCTATCGGTTTTCACGAATGTTGAATTTTCATCGATGTTGAATTTGACAAAAACATAATTTTTAGGCTACGTTGCATCTTGGTCACGCGAACTCCCATTTTTTACCCACAATCAATCATGTTTGGAGAACTTTGATTTAGGATTGTGTTGTAGATGACTATTCAAAACCTTTATTTTCTATCAGTTTTCATGAATGTTGAATTCGCCAAAAACCTTATTTTAAGGCTATGTTGCAACTGTCACACGAACTCCCATTTTTTACCCACGATCAAGCATGTGTGGATAACTTTGATTTAGGATTGTGTTGTAGATGAATATTAAGAACCTTTATTTTCTATTAGTTTTCATGAACGTTGAATTTTCATCGATTTAATGTCGAGTTCAACAGAAACCTTATTTTATGGCTACGTTCCAACTATCACATGAACTTCCATTTTTCACCCACAATCAACTATGTTTGGATAACTTTGATTTAGGATTGTGTTGTAGATGAATACTAAGAACTTTTATTTTCTATCAATTTTCATGAACGTTGAATATTTATCGATTTAGTGTCGAGTTCGAGAAAAACCTTATTTTAAGGCTACGTTGCAATTGTCACACGAACTCCCCTTTTTCACCTACAATCAACCATGTTTGGATAACTTTGATTTAGGATTGTGTTGTAGATGAATATTAAGGAACTTCATTTTTATCGATTTTCATGAATATTGAATTTCTCTCGATATAATGTTGAGTTCGATGAAAACCTAATTTGAGGGTTATTTTGCAGCTGTGTCAAGTGAACTCTCATTTCTCACCCATAATAAATCATGTTTGGGGAACTTTGATTTACGATTATGTTGTAGATGTCTATTAAGAAACTTTATTTTCTATTACTTTTTGAAAATGTTGAATTTCCATTGATTTAATGTCGAGTTCGACGAAAACCTGATTTTATGCTTATGTTGCAGCTGTGTCACACGAACTCCCTTTCTCACCCATAATCAACAGTTTTTGGAGTACTTTGATTTAGTATTATGTTGTAGATAACTATTAAGAACCTTTATTTTAAGGCTACGTTGTAGATGTGTCGTGCGTGAACACTATTTTTAACGCATAAGTAACCATGTTTGGAGAACTTTGATTTAGGATTATTTTGTAGATGAGACTATTAAAAACCTTTATTTTCTATTGGTTTCTGTGAATGTTGAATTTCCATCGATTTAATGTCGAGTTCGATGAAAACCTGATTTTAAGGCTATGTTGCAGCTGTGTCATGCGAACTCCCATCTTTTACCCCCAATCAACCATGTTTGGATAAATTTGATTTAGGATTGTGTTGTAGATGACTATGAAGGATCTTTATTTTTTTATCCATTTTCGTAACTATTGAATTTCCATCGATTTAAAGTCGTGTTTAATGAAAATAATATTTTAAGGCTACATTGTAGTTGTATCACACAAACTCTCTTTTTTCACCCATAAACATCCATGTCTGGAGTACTTTGATCTACATGATATCAGTTTTTGTGAATGTTCAATTTCCATCGATTTAATGTCGAGTTCGACGAAAACCTCATCTTAAGGCCCTACGTTGCAGACGTGTCAGGTGACCTCCCATTTTTCACACATGATCAAACATGTTTGGGGAACTTTGGTTTAGGATTATGTTGTCGCGTAGCCTTGAAATCAAGTTTTCGTCATACTCGACATTAAATCAAAGGAAATTCAACATTCACGAATATTGAAAGAAAATAAAGGCTCTTAATAGTCATCTACAACATAATCTATTATTAATCAAAGTTCTCCAAACATGGTTAATTGTTGGTAAAAAATGGGAGTTCGTGTGACAAAGCTGCAACGTAGCCTTAAAATTAGGTTTTAATCGAGCTCGATGGAAAATCAACATTCACAAAAACTAATAGAAATTAAAGGTTCTTAATAGTTATCTAGAACATAATCCTGAATGAAAGTACTTCAAACATGGTTGATTGTGGGTGAAAAAAGGGATTTCGTGTGACACAGCTGCAATGTAGCCTTAAAATCAGGTTTTCATCGAACTTGACTTAAATCGATGGAAATTCAACATTTACGAAAATTGAAAGAAAAAAATGGTTCTTAATAGTCATCTACAACACAATCCTAAATTAAAGTTCTCCAAACATGATTGGTTGTGGGTGAAAAGTGGGAGTTCACATGATAAAGCTTCAACGTAGCCTTTAAATCAGATTTTCTTCAAACTCAAAATTAAATGTATTTAAATTGACCATTCACGAAAACTGATAGAAAATAAAGGTTCTTAATAGTCATCTAGAACAAAATCATAAATAAAATTTCTTCAAACATAATTGATTGTCGATGAAAATGAAAGTTTCTGTGACAAATCTGCAATGTAGCCTTCAAATCAGGTTCTTGTCGAACTTAACACTTAATTGATGGAAATTCAACACTCACAAAGTCCAATAGAAAATAAAGGTTCTTAGTACTTATTTACAACATAATCCTAAATCAAAGTTCTCCAAACATGGCTGACTATGGGTAAAATATTGGAGTTTGCATGACACGTCTGCAATGTAGCCTTAAAATTAGGTTTTTGTCTAACTCGACATTAAATCTATGGAAATTGAATATTCACGAAAATCGACAGAAAATAAATATTATTAATAGTCATCTACAACACAATATTAAATCAAAGTTCTCCCAACATGGTTCATTAGGCATAAAAAATGGGAGTTCATGTGACACGTCTGCAACGTAGCCTTAAAATTGCGTTTTCGTCAAACTCAACTTTAAATAGATGGAAATTGAACATTCACAAAAACCTATACAAAATAAAGGTTCTTAATAGTCATCTACAAAATCATTACTAAATCAAAGTTCTCCAAATATTGTTGATTGTGGGTGAAAATGGGAGTTCGCATGACACAGCTACAACGTAGCCTTAAAATCAGGTTTTCATTGAACTTAACTTTAAATTGATAGAAAATAAAGGTTTTTAATAGTCATCTAGAACCTAATCCTAAATGAAAAATTTCCAAACATGGTTGATTGCGGGTGAAAAAATGGTAGTTCGCGTGACACAACTGCAACGTAGCCTTGAAATCAGGTTTTAATTGAACTCAACATTAAATTGATGAAAATTCAACATTTACGAAAATTGAATCGAAAATAAAGGTTCTTAATAGTCATTAACTACACAATCCTAAATAAAATCTCTCCAAACATTGTTGATTGTGGGTGACAAATCGGAGTTCACATGAGACAATTGCAACGTAAACTTAAAATACGGTTTTCATTGAACTCAACATTAAATCAATAGAAATCCAACATTCATGAAAATTGATAGAAAATAAAGGTTCTTAATAGACATCTACAACACAATCCTAGATCAAAGTTCTCCAAACATGATTTATTGTGGATGAAAAGTGGGAGTTCACATGACAAAACTAGAATGTAGCCTTAAGATCATGTTTTCATCGAACTCTACATTAAATCGATGAAAATTAAACATTCACGAAAATCGATAGTAAATAAAGGTTCTTAATAGTCCTCTACAACACAATACTAACTCAAAGTTCTCCAAACATGGTTGATTGTGGGTGAAAATTGGGAGTTTAATGGCACAGTTGGAACGTAACATTAAAATCACGTTTTCGTGAAACTGGACTTTAAATCGATGGAAATTCAGCATTTACGAAAATTGATAAAAAGTGAACATTCATAATATTCATCTATAACATAATCCTAAATCAAACTACTCCAAACATTGTTGATTGTGTGTGAAAAATGGAAGTTCACGTGACACATCTGCAATGTAGTCTTGAAATCAGAATTTTCATTGAACTCGACATTAAATCTAAAGAAAATCAACATTCAAAAAAACCGATAGAAAATAAAGGTTATTAATAGTCATCTACAAAACAATCCTAAATCAAAGTTCTCAAAACATGACTGATTCTGGGTGAAATATGGGATTTCGCATGAGAATACTACAATGTAGCCTTAAAATCAGGTCTTCGTTGATTTCGACATTAAATCGATGGAATTTCAACATTCACAAAAACAGATAGAAAATAAAGGTTGTTAATAGTCATCTACAACACAATCCCATGTTTGGAGTACTTTGATTAAAAACCTTTATTTTCTATTACTTTTCATGAATGTTGAATTTCCATTGATTTAATGTAAAATTCGAAGAAACCTTGATTTTAAGGCTATGTATGTCACGCGAACCGCATTTTCACCCACAATCAACCATTTTTGGAGAATTTTGATATAGGATTTTGTTGTAGATGACTATTAAGAACCTTAATTTTCTATTAGTTTTCATGAATGTTGAATTTTCATAGATTTAATGTTGAGTTCGATGAAAACCTAATTTTAAGGTTACGTTGCATCTTTGTTACGAGAACTCTCATTTTTCACCCACAATCCACCATGTTTGCATAACTTTTATTTGGGATTTTGTTTTAGATGATTATTAAGAACCTTTATTTTCTATCACTTTTTTTTAATGTTGAATTTCCTTCAATTTAATGTTGAGTTTGACGAAAATCTGATTTTAAGGCTTTGTTGGAGCAATGTTATGCGAACTCCCATTTTTCACCTACAATCAACCATGTTTGAAGAAATTTGATTTAAAATAACATTGTAGATGACTATTAAGAACCTTTATTTTATATGGGTTTTCGTCAATGTTGAATTTCCATTGATTTAATGTCAACTTCACAGAAAAACTGATTTTAATACTACATTGCAAATGTGTCATGGGAAATCCCACTTTTCATAAACAATCAACCATGCTTGGAGAAATCTGATTTAGGATTGTGTTGTAGATGACTATTAAGAACCTTGATTTTCTATTGGTTTTCGTTAATGTTGATTTTCCAACGATTTAATGTCGAGTTCGATGAAATCCTTATTTTAAGGCTATGTGCAGATGTGTCATGCGAACTCGCATTTTTCATCCACAATCAACCATGTTTGGAGTATTTTGATTTAGTATTGTGTTGTAGATGACTATTAAGAACCTTTATTTTCTATCGATTTTCATAAATGTTAAATTTCAATCGATTTAATGTGGAGTTTGATGAAAACCTAATTTTAAGGCTACGTTGCAGATGTATCACACAAACTCGCTTTTCTCATCCATAATCAACCATCTTTGGAGAATTTTTTTTAGGGTTATGTTGTAGATGACTATTAAGAATGTTTATTTTCTATTTATTTTTGTGAATGTTGAATTTCCTTCGATTAAATGTGGAGTTCGACGAATACCTGATTTTAATGCTACATTACAACTGTGTAAACGAACTCTCATTTTTCACTCACAATCAACCATGTTTGTTGAACATTGATTTAGGATTATGTTGTAGATGAATATTAAGAAACATTATTTTCTATTGGTTTCCATGAATGTTGAGTTTTACGAAATTGTGATTTCAAGGCTACATTCCAGCTGTGTCACGTGAACTCCCATTTTTCAACTATAATCAACAATGTTTGGAGAACTTTGATTTAGGGTTGTGTTGTAGATGACTATTAAGAACTTTTATTTTCTATCAATTTTCGTGAATGTTCAACCATAATCTACGAATTTTGGAGAACTTTGATTTACGATTGTGTTGTAGATGACTATTAAGACCTTTCTTTTCTATCAATAATTGTGAATGCTTAATTTCTTTTGATTTAATGTCGAGTTCGACGAAAACCTTATTTTAAGGCTATGTTGCAGCTTTTTCATGCAAAATCCCATTTTTCACCTACAATAAACCAATTTTGGAGAACTTTGATTTAGGATTGTGTTCTAGATGACTATTGAGAACCTTTATTTTCTATCAATTTTTTCGTAAATGCTGATTTTCCAACGATTTAATGTTGAGTTCGATGAAAACCTAATTTCAAGGCTCAATTGGAGCTTTGTCATGCGAACTAAGATTTTTCACCCATAATCAACCATGTTTGGAGAACTTTGATTTATGATTGTGTTGTAGATAACTACTAAGAACCTTTATTTTCTATTGGTTTTCGTTAATGTTGATTTTCCAATGATTTAATGTCGAGTTCAACGAAAACTTGATTTTTAGGCTATGTGTGGATGTCTCATGCGAACTCGCATTTTTCACCCACAATCAACCATGTTTGGAGTACTTTTATTTAGAATTGTGTTGTAGATGACTATTAAGAACCTTTATTTTCTATCAGGTTTCGTTGAAATTGACATTAAATCGATGGAAATTAAACATTCATGAAAAGTGATAGAAAATAAGTGTTCTTAATAGTGATCTAAAACACAATCTTAAATCAAAGTTCTCCAAACATGATTGAATGTTAGTGAAATTGGGAGTTCATGTGACAAAGCTGCAACATAGCCTTAAAATCAAGTTTTCATCGAACTCAACATATAATTGATGTAAATTCAACATTCACGAAAACCAATTGAAAATTAAGGTTCTTACTAGTAATCTACAACACAATATTAAATCAAAGTTCTCCAAACATGGTTGATTGTGGAAGAAAAATGGGAGTTCATGTGACATAGTTGCAATGCGGCTTTAAAATCAAGTTTTCGTTAAACTCGATTTTAAATCGATGGAAATTCAACATTCACAACAACCAATAGAAAATAAAAGTTTTTAATAGTCATCTACAACATAATTCTAAATCAAATTTCTCCAAAAATTGTTGATTATGGGTGAAAAATGGGAGTTCGCATGACACGACTACAACATAGCCTTGAAATCATGTGTACATCGAACTCGACAGTAAATCGATGGAAATTCAACATTCACAAAAAGTGATAGAAAATAAGACTTTCGTCGAACTTGATATTAAATAGATGGAAATTCAACATTCATGAAAAGTGATAGAAATTTAGGTTTTTGTTGAACTCGACATTAAATCAATGTAAATTCAGCATTCGTGAAAACCCATAGAAAATAAAGGTTCTTAATAGTCATCTACAACACAAACCTAAATAAAAGTTCTCCGAACATGGTTGGTTGGGTGAAAAATGGGAGTTCATGTGACACAGTTGCAACATAGCCTTAAAATCAAGTTTTCATCTAACTCTACATTAAATGGGTGAAAACTGGGAGTTCGTCTGACACAATTACAAGATAGCCTTAAAATCAGGTTTTTATCGAACTCGATATTAAATCAATGGAAATTCAACATTCACAAAAACCAATAGAAAATAAAGGTTCTTAATAGTCATCTACAACATAATTCTAAATCAAATTTCTCAAAACATGGTTGATTATGGGTGAAAATGGGAGTTCACATGACACAGGTGCAACATAGCCTTTAAATTAGGTGTACGTCAAACTCAACAGTAAATCGATGGAAATTCAACATTTACGAAAAGTGGCAGAAAATATAGGTGGATTGTGGTTTAAAAATGGGAGTTCACATGACACAGCTGCATTGTAGCCTTATAATCAGGTTTTGCTTGAACTCGACATTAAATCATTGGAAATTCAACATTCATGAAAACTGATAAAATATAATGATTCTTAATAGTCATCTTCAACAGAAACCTAACAAGAAATATTGCGAACATGGTTGATTGTGGGTGAAAAATGGGAGTTTGTTGACACATTTGCAATGTAGCCTTAAAATCAGGTATTCGTTGAACTTGATATTTAATCAATGGAAATTCAATATTCACGAAAATTAATAGAAAAATATTGTTTTTAATAGTCATCTACAACACATTCCTAAATCAAAGTTCTCCAAACATGGTTGAATGTGGGTTAAAAATTGGAGTTCGCATGTCAAAGTTGCAACATAGCCTTAAAATCCAGTTTTCATGGAACTCGAGATTAAATTGATCGAAATTCAACATTCACAAAAATTGATAGAAAATAAAGGTTCTTAATAGTTGTCTACAACACAATCTTAAATCAAATTTCTCCAAACATGGTTGATTGTTGGTGAAAAATGGGAGTTCACATGACAAAGCTGCAACGTAGCCTTAAAATCAGGTTTTCTTTGAACTCGACATTAAATCGATAGAAATTCAACATTCACGAAAAGCCATATAATATAAAGGTTCTTAAAAGTCATCTACAAAATATTGTGAAATCGAACTTCTCCAAACATGGATGATTGTGGGGGATAAATGGGTTTCGCTCGACACAGCTGCAACATAACCTTAAAATTAGATTTTCGTAAAATTCAACATTAAAACGAAGGAAATTCAACATTCACAAAAGTGATAGAAAATAAAGGTTCTTAATAGTCATCTAAAACACAATCCCAAATAAAATTTATCCAAACATGGTTTATTGTGGGTGAAAAATGGGAGTTCATGAGACATAGCTGCAAGCTAGCCTAAAAATCGGGTCTTTCTCAAACTCGACATTAAATCGATGGAAATTCAACATTCACAAAAACTAAGAGAAAATACACATTCTTAATGGTCATCTACAACACAATCATAAATCGAAGATATCCAAACATGGTTGATTGTGGGTGAATAATGGGAGTTCATGTGACACAACTGCAAACCTAGCCTTAAATTCAAGTATTCACAGAACTCGACATTAAATCGATGGGAATTCAAAAATTACAAATACCGATAGAAAATAAAGGTTCTTAATAGTCATCTACAACACAATCCTAAATCAAACTTATCCAAACATGGTTGACTATGGTGAAAAATGGGAGTTCGCGTGACATACCTGCAATGTAGCCTTAAAATCAGATTTTCGTTGAACTTGACATTAAATCCATTGAAATTCAACATTCACGAAAATCGTTAAAAAATAAATTTTCTTAATAGTCATGTACAACACAAACCTGAATCAAAGTTATCCAAACATGGTTGATTGTGCATGAGAAATGCGAGTTGACGTGACACAACTGCAACGTAGGCTTAAAATCAACTTTTCGTTGAACTCAACATTAAATCGATGGAAATTCAACATTCACAAAAATGGATAGAAAGTAAAGGTTCTTAATAGTCATCTATAACACAATACTAAATCAAATTACTCCAAACATAGTTGATTGTAGGTGAAAAATGTGAGTTCGAGTGACAGTTGCAAAATAGCCTTAAAATTAGGTTTTTCGTCAAACTCGACATTAAATCAATGGAAATTAAACATTCAAGAAAAGTGATAGAAAATAAATGTTCTCAATAGTCATCTACAACACAATCTTAAATCAAAACTCTCCAAACATGATTGATTTTTGGTTAATAATGGGAGTTCGTATTACAAAGCTGCAACATAGCCTTAAAATCAACTTTTCATCGAACTCAACATATAATCAACGTCAATTCAACATTCACGAAAACCAATAGAAAATAAAAGTTCTTACTAGTAATCTACAACAAAATCCTAAATCAAAGTTCTCCAAACATGGTTGATTGTGGATGAAAAATGGGAGTTCGCATGACACAGCTGCAACATAAACGTAAAATCATTTTTTGATAAACTCGACATTAAATCGATGGAAATTCAAAACTCACGAAAACTGATAGAAAGTAAAGGTTCTTAATAGTAATTTAAGACACAATCCTCTATCCACGTTCTATAAACATGGTTGATTGTGGATGAAAAACGGGAATTCGCGTGACACAGCTGCAACTTATCTTTGAATTCATGTTTTTCTCAAACTCAACATTAAATCAAAGGAAATTCGACATTCACGAAAAATTGATGGAAAAAATGGAGTTCACATGACACAACTGCAACGTAACCTATATCATATTTTCGTTAAACTTGACATTAAATCGATGGAATTTCATCATTCACGAAAATCAATAGAAAATAAAGGTTCTTAATAGTCATCTACAACACAATCCTAAGTACAAGTTCTCCAAGAATGATTTATTGTGGGTGAAAAATGGGAGTTCGCGTGACAAAGCTGCAACGTAGCCCTGAAATTAGGTTTTCTTTCAACTCAACATTAAATCGAAGGAAATTCCAAATTCACGAAAACCGATGGAAAATAATGGTTCTTAATAGTCATCTACAACACAATTCTAAATTAAAGCTATGCAAAGATGGTTGATTGTAGGTGAAAAATGAGAGTTCACGTGACAAAGCAGACTATGTTGCAGATGTGTCATGCGAACTCCCATTTTTCACCCATAATCAACCATGTTTGTAAAAATTTAACATAGGATTATGTTGTAGATGACTATTAAGAACCTTTATTTTCTACTAGTTTTCTAAATGTTGAATTTCCATTGATTTAATGTCAAGTTCAACGAATACCTGATTTTAAGGATACATTGCAGCTATGTCATCGAAATTCCCATTTTTAACCCACAATCAATTATGTTTTGAGATTTTGATTTAGCATTGTTTTGTAGTTTAATGTCAAGTTTATCGAAAACCTGATTTTAAGGCTACGTTGCAGTTGTGTCACGTGAAATCCCATTTTTGACCCATAATCAACCATGTTTGGATAATTTTTTGTTTAGGATTGTGTTTTAGTTGACTATTAAGAACCTTTATTTTCTATTGGTTTTCATGAATATTGGATTTCCATCGATTTAATGTGAAGTTCGGCAAAAACCTGAGTTTAAGGCTACGTTGCACCACTATCAACCATGTTTGGTGAACTTTATTTAGGATTATGTTGTAAATGACTATCAAGAACCTTTATTTACTATCGGTTTTCACGAATGTTGAATTTGCATCAATTAAATGTTGAATTCGACGAAAACTTGATTTTAAGGCTACGTTGCATCTTTGTCACACTAACTCCAATTTTTCACCCACAATGAATCATGTTCGGAGAACTTTAATTAGGATTGTGTTGTAGATGAGTATTAAGAACCTTTATTTTCTATCAGTTTTCATGAATGTTGAATTTTCACCGATTTAATGTCGAGTTTGACAAAAACCTTATTTTATGGCTACGTTTTAACTATTACACGAACTCCCATTTTTCACCCACAATCAACTATGTTTGAATAACTTTGCTTTAAGATTGTGTTGTACATGAATATTAAGAACCTTTATTTTTATCGATTTTCATGAATGTTGAATTTCTCAAGATATAATGTCGAGTTTGATGAAAACCTAATTTTAAGGCTATTTTGCGGCTGTGTCACGTGAACACTCATTTCTCACCCACAATAAATCATGTTCGGAGAACTTTCATTTACGATTATGTTGTAGATGTCTATTAAGAACCTTTATTTTCAATTACTTTTCATAAATGTTGAATTTCCATTGATTTAATGTAAAATTTCACGAAAACCTAATTTTATGACTATGTTGCAGCTGTGTCACATGAACTCCCATTTTTCACCCACAATCAACAGTGTTTGGAGTATTTTGATTTAGTATTGTGTTGTAGATAACTATTAAGAACCTTTATTTTAAGGCTACTTTGTAGATGTGTCGTGCA
Source organism: Sequoiadendron giganteum (assembly GCA_007115665.2). NCBI lineage: Eukaryota > Viridiplantae > Streptophyta > Pinopsida > Cupressales > Cupressaceae > Sequoiadendron > Sequoiadendron giganteum. The sequence continues at coordinate 32,151 of VCHN02000302.1, forward strand.
TGAATTCCTACTTTTTACGCATAAACAACCATGTTTGGAGAAATTTGATTTAGGATTATGTTGTAGATGACTATTAAAAACCTTTATTTTCCATTGGTTTCTGTTAATGTTTTCCATCAATTTAATGTCGAGTTCGACGAAAGCATGATTTTAATACTATGTTGCAGCTATGTCATGCAAACTCCCATTTTTTACCCACAATCAACCATGTTTGGATAAATTTGATTGAGGATTGTGTTGTAATGACTATTAAGAACGTTTATTCGATTTAAAATCGAGTTTAACGAAAATAATATTTTAAGGCTACAATGCAGTTGTGCCACGCAAACGCTCATTTTTCACCCACAAACATCCATGTTTGGAGTACTTTGATTGAGATGACATCAGTTTTTGTGAATGTTCAATAACCATCAATTTAATGTCGAGTTCGATGAAAACCTCATTTTAAGGTGCTACATTGCAGACGTGCCACGTGATTTCCCATTTTTCATGCATGATCAAACATGTTTGGAGAACTTTGATATAGGATTATGTTGTAATGAATGTTAAGAACCTTTATTTGCTATTTGTTTTTGTAAATGGTGAATTTCCGTTGATTAAATGTCGAGTTCGTCGAAAACCTTGTTTTGAAACTACGTTGCAGCTTTGTCACACGAACTCCCATTTTTAACCCAAAATTAACATGTTTGGAGAACTTTTATTTAGGATTGTGTTGCAAATGACTATTACGAACGTTGATTTTCTATCACTTTTTGTAAATATTGAATTTTCATCGATTTAATGTTGAGTTTGATGAAAACCTGCTTTTAAGGCTATGTTGTAGATGACTATTAAGAACCTTTATATTCTGATTGTTTTTGTGAATGTTGAATTTCCATCGATTAAATGTCGAGTTCAATGAAAACACGATTTTACGTCTATGTTGTAGTTGTGTAACAAGAACTCTCATTTCTCACCCACAATCAACCATGTTTGGAGAACTTTGAATTTGGATTATGTTGTAGATGACTATTAAGAACCTTTATTTTCTATCACTTTTTGTAAATATTGAATTTTCGTTGATTTAATGTTGAGTTCGATAAAAACCTGATTGTAGGCTATGTTGCAATTGTGTTCCGTGAATTCGCCTTTTCTCGAACAATCAACAATGTTTACAATACTTTCTTTTAAGTATTGTGTTTTAGATGACTATTAAAAACCTTTATTTTATATCGATTTTCGTGAATGTTCAATTTCCATCGATTTAATGTCGAGTTCCATGAAAACTTGATTTTAAGGCTACGTTGCAGCTATCACACAAACTCCCATTTTCTACAAACTATCAACAATGTTTGGAGAAATTTTATTTTGGATTGTGTTGTAGATGACTATTAAGAACCGTTATTTTCTACCGGTTTTTGTGAATGTTGAATTTCCATCAATTTAATGTTGAGTTCATCAAAAACATGATTTTAAGGCTATGTTGCATTTGTGTCATGTGAACCTCCATTTTTCACCCACAATCAACCATGTTTGGATAACATTGATTTAGGATTGTGTTGTAGCTGACTGTTAAAATCCTTTATTTTCTATCGGTTTTTGTGAATGTTGAAATTCCATTGATTTAATGTCGAGTTCGACGAAACCATAATTCTAAGGCTACGTTGCAACTTAGTCACACGAACTCTCATTTTTCACCCATAATCAACCATGTTTGGAGAACTTTGATATAGGATTATGTTGTATATGAAAATTAAGAACATTTATTTTCTATGGATTTTCATGAATGTTGAATTTCCATCGATTTAATGTTGTGTTTGATGAAAACCTGATTTTCTATCACTTTTCGTGAATGTTGAATTTACATCAATTTAATGTCGAGTTCAAAGAAAACCTGATTTTAAGGCTACGTTGAAGTTGTGTCACGCGAACTCCCATTTTTACCAACAATCAATCATGTTTGGAAAACTTTGATTTAGGATTGTGCTGTAGACAACTATTAGGAACCTTTATTTTCTATCAATTTAATGTCGAGTTCGACAAAAACCTGATTTTAAGGCTATGTGCAGTTGTGTCATGCGAACTCACATTTTACACCCACAATCAACCATGTTTGGGGAACATTGATTTAGAATTGTGTTGTAGATGACTATTAAGAACCTTTATTTTCTATCGGTTTTTGTGAATGTTTTATTTCCAATGATTTAATGTCGAGATCGATGAAAACTTGATTTTAAGGCTACGTTACAGTTGTGTCACACGAACTCTCATTTTTCACCCATAATCAAACCATGTTTGGAGAAATTTGATATAGGATTATGTTGTGATGAATATTAAGAATGTTAATTTTCTATCAATTTTCGTGAATGTTGAATTTCCATCCATTTAATGTTGTGTTCGATGAAAACCTGATTTTAAGGCTATGATGGAGCTATGTCATGCCAACTCTGACTTTTTACCCAAATCATCCATGTTTGAAGAATTTTGATTTCGTATTATGATGTGGATGATTATTAAGAACCTTTATTTTCTATCGGTTTTTGTCAATGTTGAATTTCCATTGATTTAATGTTGACTTCGACAAAAACTTAATTTTAAGGCTACGTTGCAGATGTGTCATGTGAACTTCCAATTTTCACCCATAATCAACCATGTTTGATTAACTTTGATTTAGGATTCTATTGTAGATGACTATTTAGAATATTTATCTTCTATTGGTTTTTCTTAAATGTTGAATTTGCATTGACTTAATGTTGAGTTCGAAGAAAACTTGAATTTAACACTACGTTCCAGTTGTGTCATGCAAACTCTGATTTTTTACCCACAATCAACCATGTTTGGAGAAATTTGATTTAGTATTGTGTTCTAATTGAATATTAAGAACTTTTATTTTCTATTGGTTTTCATGAGTGTTAAATTTCCATCGATTTAATGTTGAGTTTGATGAAAACTTGATTTGAAGGCTACGTTGCAGCTATGTCATGAGAACTCCCATTTTTCACCCACAATAAACCATGTGAGGAGAACTTTGAGTTAGTATTTTAATGTAGATGAAAATTAAGAAACTTTATTTTCTATCAGTTTCTGTGAATGTTGAATTTCCATCGTTAAAATAAGGTTTTCATCGAACTCGACATTTAATAGATGGAAATGCAACATTCACAAAAACCAATAGCAAGTTGTAAAGGTTATTAATATTCATTTACAACATAATCCTAAATCAAAGTTCTCAAAACATGGTTGATTGAGTGTGAAAAATGGTAGTCGCCGTAATGTAGCGTTAAAATCAGGTTTTCATCAAGCTCAATATTAAATCGATGGAAATTCAACATTCATTAAATTCGTTAGAAATAAAGGTTGTCAATAGTTAACTACAACACAATCCAAAATCAAAGTTCTCCAAACATTGTTAATTGTGTGTGAAAATTGGGAGTTTGCATGACATAGCTGCAATAGAGCCTTAAAATTAGGTTTTCGCCAAACTAGACATTAAATCGATGGAAATTCAACATTCACGAAAACCAATAGAAAATATAGGTTCTTAATATTCAAACATGGTTTATTGTCGATGAAAAGTCAGATTTCGCATGACACAGTTGTAATGTAGCTTTAAAATTAGGTTTTCGTCAAACTCGACATTAACTTGATGGAAATTCAATATTAACGAAAAACCAATAGAAAATTAAGCTTCTTAATAGTTATCTAAAACACAATCTTAAATCAAAACTATCCAAACATGCTTGATTGTGGGCGAAAAATGGGAGTTTGTGTGACATAGCTGCAAAGCGGCCTTAAAATTAGGTTTTTCGTTGAACTCGACATTAAATAGAGGGAAAATAAACATTCATGAAAATAAATAGTAAAATAAAGGTTCTTAATAGTCATCTACAACACAATCCTAAATCAAAGTTCTCAAAACATAGTGGATTATGGGTGAAAAAAGGGAGTTCGGGTGACAAATCTGAGACATAGGCTTAAAATTAGGTTTTCATCGGACTCAACGTTAAATCGATGGAAATTCAACATTCATGAAAATTGATAGAAAATAAAGGTTTTTTAATAGTCATCTACAACACAATCCTAAATCCAAGTTCTCCAAACATGGTTGATTGCGGGTGAAATATGGGAGTTCGTGTAACATAGTTGTAACGTAGTCTTAAAATCAAGGACACTCTTAAATCTAGGCATTCCAAATTGAAGTAGCGTCTAAAAAAACGATAAAATAAAAAGGTTCTTAATAGTACATTCGAACACAATCCTAAATCAAAGTTATGCATACATGGTTATTGTGGGTGTTAAAAATGGAGTTTGTGCCAACTACAAGCATGAAAACAAATTTAAGGTTTAATTGAATATTTATTGAATCAAAATAAAAATACAATATTCTTCATCGATGAAAATAAAGGGTTCATATTGGTCATCACAGCATAAACTCGTCAAAAGTTTCCCGACATTGTTCCATTGTGGGTTCAAAATGGGAGTTCATGCTGACATAGGCGCAACGATGAAACAGGTTTTCATTAAACTGAAGCAATTAAAATCCGAAAGGAAATTAACAGTCACGAAAAAGAATTGTTGACAAGGGTTTTTAATAGTCTAAAATACAATAATCTAAAATCAAAGATTCTCCGACCTCAGTTGAATTGTGAAAATGAGTTAAATTAGGACACGGCCTACCAGCGTAGCAAATCAGAGTTTCGATGAACTCTTGTATAAATCGATACAAATATTAAAAACAACTGAACCAATAAATATTTTTTAACAATGTCTAATCTAAACAAAGTTCTCTGAAGCATGGTTGATTGGGTGAGAAAATGGCTGAGATTTAATAACTAATAGTTCAAAATGTGAGTTTTCCGTGGACTTTCAACATTTATCAAAATGGAATTCAATATTCACAAAAAACCAATAGAAAATAAAGGTTCTTAATAGTCATCCAAAACATAATCCTAAATCAAAGTTTTCCAAACATGGTTGATTGTGCATAAAAAATGGAAGTTCACGTAACATGGTTGCAACGTAGCCTTAAATATTCTTCGAGCTCGACATTAAATTGATGGAAATTGAACATTCATGAAAAATGAAAGAACATAAATGTTGTTAATAGTCATCCATAACACTATAGTAAATCAAATTATTCCAAACATGGTTGATTGTGGGTGAAAAATAGGAGTTCGCATCACACAGCTGTAATGTAGCCTTAAAATCATATTTTCTTCGAACTCGATGGAAATTCAACATTCACGAAAAATGATAGAAACTAAAGGTTCTTAATAGTCATTTATAACATAATCTAATATCAAACTTCTCCAAACCTAGATGATTATGGGTGAAAATTGGAAGTTTGCATGAGACAGCTACAACGTAGCCCTAAAATTAGGTGTTAGACGAGCTTTACTATAAATCGTTCAAAAATCAACATACACAAAAGGCGATATAAAATAAAGGAACCTAATAGTCATCCACAACACAATCCTAAATCAAAGTTCTCCAAACATTGTTGATTATGGGTGAAAATGGGAGTTCGCGTGACACAGCTGCAACATAGCCTTAAAATTAGGTGTACGAAGCAATTTTTTTGGGAAAAATCAAAGATATGGTTTCATAGGTGCCTGTGTGGTAAAAAGACCCAAATTGTCCATTTTTTGAAAAAATAATTTGGCAGTACAACTTTGTGGGGTCATAACTTTTGATCCAACCATTAGTTTTTAAATTATACTATTTTTTTGGAAAGTTATCCAAAAGACACTTGGCCTCATTCATTTGTATCGTTTATTTGGTTTGTGTAATTGCGTAAAATTTTCTAAAGAGTGTAACTTTTTAAAAAAATAAACAAATAATTAAAATTTGTAGTACAATATCGCGAGGTCATAACTTTAGATCCGACCATTGCATTATGAATTATCTTATATTTTTGAAAAATTCTCTAGAAGACACTTGGCCTTGTTCATTCGCGTCTTATATCTAGTTTGCATAACTGCCTAAAATCTTACAGAAATTGTAACTTCTTGAAAAATCAAAATTTTAATAAATTTGTTATTACAACTTCATGGGGTCATAAATTTTTATCTTACAATTGGATTTTCAATTATAATATAGTTTTAGGAAACACTCCAGAATGTGCTTGGTGTAAAATCTTCTATAAGATGTAAAATATTCTCAAAACATGATTGATTATGGGCGAAAAATGGGAGTGGACATGACACAACTACAACATAGCCTGAAAAATTAGGTGTTCGCCGAACTCAACATTAAATCGGTGGAAATTAAACATTCAAAAGTACTAATAGAAAATAAAGGTTCTTAATAGTCCTCTACAAAATAATTTAAAATCAAAATTCTCCAAACTTGGTTGATTATGGGTGAAAAATGGGAGTTCGATGACATAACTGGTGTTAAACAAACTTTGTTGTAAATCAATTGAAAATCAACATTCACAAAAGATGATATAGAATAAAGGATTCTATTAGTCATATACAACACAATCCTAAATCAAAGTTCTCCAAACATAGTTGATTATGGGTGAAAAATAACTGTACACATGACAGCTCCAACGCGGCTTTAAAAATTAGGTGTTCACCAAACTCATCATTAAATCGATGGAAATTCAAACTTCATGAAAACCAATAGAACATAAAGGTTCTTAATAATCATCTAAAACACAATACTAAATCATAGTTCTCCAAACATGGTTGATTGTGGGTGAAAAAGGGGAGCTCACATGACACAGTTGCAACATAGCCTTAAAATGAGGTTTTCATTGAACTCGACATTAAATCATTGAGAATTAACCACTCACGAAAACCCATCAAAAATAAAGTTTCTTAATAGTCATCTACAACACGATTCTAAATCAAAGTTCTCCAAATATGGTTGATTGTGGGTGAAAAATGGGAGTTCGTGTGACATAGTTGCAACGTAGCCTTAAAATCAAGTTTTCATAAAACTCGACATTAAATCGATATAAATTTAATATTCATGAGAACCAATAGAAAACAAAGGTTCTTATAATTCATCTACAACACAATCCTAAATTAAATTTCTCCAAACATGGTTGATTAAGGATTATAAATGGGAGTTCGTGTGATAAATCAGCAACGTAGCCTTAAAATTATGTTTTTTCCTCGAAACCGACACTAAATTGATGCAAATTCAATATTCACGAAAACCCATAGAAAATAAAGGTTTTTATGAAATAGTCATATAGAACACAATCCTAAATCAAAATTCTCCAAACATGGTTTATTGTGGGTCAAAAATGGGAGTTTGCATCACACAACTGCAACATAGCCTTAAAATCAAGTTTTCATCAAAGGTGACATTAAATCGATGGAAATTCAACATTCATGAAAACTAATAGAAAATAAAGGTCTTAATAGTCATTTACAACACAAACCTAAATAAAAGTTCTCCAAACATGGTTGATTGCGGGTGAAAAATTGGAGTTCTGGTGATACAACTACAAGGTAGCCTTAAAATTAGTTTTTCATTGAACTCAACATTAAATCGATGGAAATTCAACATTCATGAAAATCGATAGAAAATAAAGGTTATTAATACTCATCTAAAACACAATCCTAAATAAAAATTCTCGACACATGGTTTATTGTAGGTGAAAATTGGGAGTCCACGTGACACAACTGCAATGTAGCCTTAATATCAGGTTTTCGTCGAACTCGACATTAAATCGATAGAAAATAAAGGTTCTTAATAGTCATCTATAACACAATCCTAAATTAAAGTTCTCCAAAGATGGTTGATTGTGGGTGAAAAATGGGAGTTCGCGTAACACAACAACAACGTAGCCTTAAAATATGGTTCTCTTCGAACTCAACCTTAAATCGATGGAAATTGAACATTCACGAAAACCGACAGAAAATAAAGGTTCGTAACAGTCATCTACAACACAATCCTAAGTAAAAGCTCTACAAACATGGTCGATAGTGTGTGAAAAATGGGAGTACGACGTAGCCTTAAAATAATATTTTCATGAAACTCAACATTAAAATTGATGGAAATTTACCTTTCACAAAAACCAATAGAAAATAAAGGTTCTTAATAGTCACCTACAACACAATCCTAATTCAAAGTTCTCCAAACATGGATGTTTGTTGGTGAAAATTAGGAGTTCGCGTGACGGCTGAAATTTAGCCTTAAAATCAGATTTTCATGAAACTCGACATTAAAATTGATGGAAATTAAACATTCAGGAAAAATGATACAAAATAAATGTTCTTAATAGTCATCAAAAGCACAATCCAAAATCAAAGTTCTACAAACATGGATGTTTGTTGGTGAAAAATGCGAGTTCAGGTGACATAGCTATAAAGTAGCCTTAGAATCAAGTTTTTGTTCGATTTTGACATCAAATCAATTGAAATTCAAACATTTATGAAAAACTGATGCAAAATGAAGGTTTTTAATAGTCATGAAGAACACAATCCTAAATCAAAGTTCTTCAAACGGGGTTGATTGTGGGTGAAAAGTGGGAGTTCGTGTGCCACAACTGCAATGTAGCCTCATAATTAGGTTTTCCCCAAAGTCAACATTAAATTGATTAAAATTCAATATTCATGAAAACCGAAAGAAAATAGGTTCTTTATAGTCATTTACAACACAATACTAAATCAAATTACTCCAAACATAGTTGATTGCTCTTGAAAAATAAGAGTTCGCTTGACTAGTTGCAATGTACCCTTACAAGGAGGTTTTTGTTGAACTTGATATTTAATAATCATCTAGAAAAAAATCCTAAATCAAAGTCCTCAAAACATGGTTGATTGTAGGTGAAAAATGGGAGTTCCTCTAAGACTACTGCAACATAGCCTTAAAATCAGATTTTCGTGAAAATCGACATTAAATCGAAGGAAATTCAACATTCAAGAAAAAGTGATTGAAAATAAAGGTACTTAATAGTCATCTAAAACACAATCCTAAATAAAAGTTATCCAAACATGGTTGATTGTGGGTGAGAAATGGGAGTTCGCATGACACAACTTTAACGTAGCCTTAAAATCAACTTTTCGTTGAACTCGACATTAAATCGATGGAAATTCAACATTCACAAAAACTGATAGAAAATAAAGGTTCATAATAAACATCTATAGCACAATACTGAATCGAAGTACTTCAAACATGGTTGATTGTAGATGAAAAATGTGAGTTCACGTGACACAGCTGCAACTTAGCCTTAAAATCAGGTTTTTGTCAAACTTGACATTAAACCGATGAAAATTCAATATTCACGAAAAGCGATAGAAAATAAAGGTTCTTAATAGTCATTTACAACACAATTCTACATCAAAGTTCTCCAAACATGATTGATTGTGGGTGAAAAATGACAGTTCCCATGCAAAGCTGCAATGTAGCCTTAAAATAAGGTTTTTGTCGAATTCGACATTAAATCGATGGAAATTCAATATTCACGAAAACATATAAAAATTAAAGCTTTTTAATAGTCATCTACAACACTATCTTAAATCAAAGTTTTGCAAACATTGTTGATTGTGGGTGAAAAATGGGAGTTCGTATGACATAGATGCAACATAGCCTTAAAATGAGATTTTCATCGAACTCAACATTAAATCAATGGAAATTGAACATTCACGAAAAATTGATAGAAAATTAAGGTTCTTAATAGTCATCTACAACACAATCCTAAATCAAAGTACTGAAAACATGGATGTTTATGGTTGAGAAATGACGTTTCGCGTGACACAACTGCAACGTAGCGATAAAATCAAGTTTTCATCGAACTCGACATTATAGCGATGGAAATTCATTCACCAAAATCGATAAAAAATAAACATTCTTAATAGTCATCTACAACACAATCCTGAATAAAAGTTATCCAAACATGGTTGATTGTTGGTGAAAAATGGGAGTTCACATTAGACAACTACAACATAGCCTTAAAATCAGGTTTTCATCGAACTCGACATTAAATCGATGGAAAGTCAATATTTACAAAAACAAATGGAAAATAAAAGTTCTCCAAACATGTTGATTTTGGGTAAAAAAATGGGAGTTTGCATGACAAAGCTGCAACGTAGTTTCTAAAGCAGGTTTTTGTCGAACTCGACAATTTAATCGATGAAAATTAAACATTCACAAAAACAAACATAAAATATAGTTTTTTAATAGTCATCTACAACATAATCCTAAATCATGCATGAAAAATGGAAGTAAATGTGACACGTCTACAACGTAGCCTTTAAATGAGGATTTCATTGAACTTGACATTAAAAAAAATGACTTAAAATAAAGGCTTTTAATATTCATATACAACACAATAATAAATCAAAATACTCCAAAAACTGTTTATTGTGGGTGAAAAATGGGAGTTCGTGTGACACAACTTGAACATAGCCTTAGAATCATGTTTTCTTTGAACTCAACATTAAATCGATAGAAATTGAACATTCAAAAAAACCCATATAAAATAAAGGTTCTTAATATTCATCTACAACACAATCCTAAATCAACGTTCTGCAAACATGACTGATTGTCGGTCAAAAATGGGAGTTCACGTGACAAAGCTACAACGTTGCCTTAAAATCAGGTTTTCGTCAAACTTAACTTAAATTGATGGAAATTCTACATTCATGAAAAGCAATGGAAAATAAAGGTTCTTAGTAGACATCTACAACATAATCATAAATCAAAGTTCTCCAAACATTATTTATTGTGGGTGAGAAATGAGGCTTTGCATGACACAGCTACAATGTATCTTTAAAATAAGGTTTTCGTTGAACTCGAAATTAAAACGACAGAAATTCAACATTTAAAAAACTAATAGAAAATAAAGGTTCTTCATAGTCATCTACAACATAATCCTAAATAAAAGTTTTTCAAACATCGTTGATTATGGGAGAAAAATGGGAGTTCACGTGACACAGCTGCAACGTAGCCTAGAAATCAAATTTTGTCGAACTCAACATTAAATCAAAGGAAATTCAACACTAATTAGAACCAATAGAAAATAAAAGTTCTTAATAGTCAATTACAACACAATACTAAATCAAATTTCTCCAAACATGGTTGATTGTTGGTGAAAAATCAGAGTTCGAATGACACAATTGGAATGTAGTGTTAAATTCAGGTTTGCTTCAAACTCGACATTATGTCAACGTAAATTCAACATTTAAGAAAACCAATAGAAGATAAATATTTTAAATACTCATCTACAATAGAATCCTAAATCAAAATTCACCAAACATGGTTGATTATGGATGAAAAATGGAAGTTCACGTGACACATCTGCAATGTAGCCTTAAATTTAGGTTTTTGTCGAACTCGACATTAAATCGATGGAAATTCAACATTTACAGATTCTAATAGAAAATGAAGGTTCTTTATAGTCATCTACATCATAATACTAAATCAAAATTCACCAAACATGGATGATTTGTAAGTAAAAAGTCAGAGTTCACATGACACAGCTGCATCATAGCCATAAAATCAGGTTTTCATCGAACACGACATTCAATTGATGGAAATTCTACATTCACATAAACAAATAGAAAATAAAGGTTTTTAATTGTCATCTACAACATAATCCCAAATCAAAGTTCTCCAAACATGGTTGTTTATGCATAAAAAATAGGAGTTCACGCACAACTCATCTACAACGTAGCCTTAAAATAAAGGTTCTTAATAGTTATTTACAACACAATACTAAATCAAAGTATTCCGAACACTGTTGATTGTGGGTGAAAAATGGGAGTTCTAGTGATATAGCTGCAACATAGCCATAAAATCAGGTTTTCGTCGAACTCAACATTAAATCAATGGAAATTCAACATTTAAGAAAAGTAATAGAAAATAAAGGTTCTTAATATACATCTACAACAGAATCACAAATAAAAGTTCCCCAAACATGACTTATTGTGGGTGAGAAATGAGAGTTCGCATGACACAGGTGCAAAATAGCCCTAAAATTAGGTCTTCATGAAACTCGACATTATATCGAGAGAAATTCAACATTCACGAAAAATCGATAAAAATAATATTTTCTTAATATTCATCTACAACACAATCCTAAAACAAAGTTATCCAAACATGGTTGATTGTGGATACAATAGGGGAGTTCGTGTAACAGTTGCAACATAGCCTTAAAATATGGGTTTTGTTCAACTCAACATTAAATCGATGAAAATTCAACATTCATGAAAACTGATAGAAAATAAAGGTTCTTAATATTCATCTACAACACAATCCAAAATAAAAGTTATCCAAATATGGTTGATTGTGGGTGAAAAATGGGAGTTTGTGTGACAGTTGCAACATAGCCTTAAAATAAGGGTTTTGTCGAACTCAACATTAAATCGATGAAAATTCAACATTCATAAAAATTGATGGAAAATAAAAGTTCTTAATAGTCATCTACAACATAATCTTAAATCAAAGTTTTCGAAACAGGTTGATTATGAGTGAAAAATGGGAGTTAGCATGACACATCTACAACATAGGCTTAAAATTAGGTTTTCTTCGAACTCGACTTAAATCGATGGAAATTGAGCATTTGCAAAAACTGATAGAAAATAAATGTTATTAATAGTCATGTAAGCACAAGACCAAATCAAAGTTCTCCAAACATGGCTGGTTATGGGTGAAAAATGGGAGTTTGCGTGGCATA
>VCHN02002048.1:0-18771 GCA_007115665.2 Sequoiadendron giganteum
AAAGCTCATTCTTGCTAATTCAATCCTAAGCCTATGCCAATTTATTAAGCTTTAGAAGAAGTAATTACTTATTTTAAGAAAAATTATGCTTTCTTTCTTTTAATCAATTGAGGAAATTGTCCAAAGTAGGTTTAATGGGTTGATTTGAGTGTTGTTGTAGGGATTAATAGGTCATCATGCAGTAGTTGTAGAAGTTTAGCCAGCACGTGCCTCAAAGTAATGCTATGAACCCACTCCTTGAAGCCTTGATGATGCATCAAAGATTCAGTTTTAGTTCTTTCAATTCGGTTGTTCAAAACTTTATGGCTCTTCTCGAGCCTTCTGCATGTTTTAAAAAGCTTTAAAGACATCAAGTTAGTTTTAAGTTAAGGAAGAATTTTTCAATGGCTATCCATGCCATCATAAATTTAGGATCTAGTTAGAAAGTTATCTATAAAACAGTAATTTCATAAGTAATAAAACAAACAGAGAAGAAGTATCGTTATGCTATTTACATGGATTTTCAAATCACTGTTGCAATGAGTTATCTGATTTCTGTTTATTGGTAACTATTGAATTCAATGATGGTGATTGTATGTCGTAAGAGGATTTGAACATATTTAGTTTATGTGAGTTAAAGATGAAGTAGTAGCCCACGAGCTGGCCACTCGAGGGGAGTTAGCCTAGATAGATAAGTATTTTATTGATTAAGTTATTTCCTTTTCTTAGGATAAATTGTTGTTCAGTAGAAAATAATAAGTTGTTGAAGAGTTTAGTTCATTTTTCTAGAGAACCATTGTCTTTAATTTGTATAAGTCTTCTTCTGTAGTTGATAATATTTCTTTACTGTTTAGAAGATGCTTAATTGTTTGTTTCCTTACTTTTCTCCTTTCGTAGTTTACCAATTATTTAGTTTACTTGTTTCCATGCTTTCTAGTTTAGTAGTATTTTTTTCTAGATTAATTGTCTTATGATTTTTAATTTAATTTTCCTTGATTTCCTTAGAGTAAGATCATTTTCAAAGTTAAGTAGTAATGGCTTTGGTTTAGTCTCAACTTCTGTAGTTTAAAAGAAAAATTGAAAATATAAAATGGGTTGTTTGAATAATCTCCTTTTGCAAACTGCCTTGGACACTACCCGGTCGACAATTGACACTCAATTATTCTAAAGTAGTAGGACCTAACGATAGCCTATCACTTTTTGGTGCTGTTGCCGCGGACACTTCTTAAAAAGCCATTGAAAGTCTTTTTGTTTAAAAGTGTTATTAGGAGACGGTTTGAATAACACAGTTTTATGCCAAAAATATCTTAGTTGGCTTTCTTTTCTGCATGGTCAAGAAAAGGGGCCCCCACATATGTTTTATACCAAAAACCCCCCTAAAATACGTACCTATCATTCATAGGGAAACCCAAGGCTCAGACGACCACACTTTCAAAGAATTATTTGAGCCTACTCCACCTGAGGCTTTCCATTATTTACCTGTTGAGCAACTGGTAGAACAACCAAATATCGAAGAAGTTGTTTTTGAGGAACATACTCTTCTAAACACCATGGGAGATCGTAGAGCTAAACCTAACCACAATAAACCTCAGCCTCCCAGAATGTTTACCTATCCTATCACGTTGGACATTGATGATGATACTACCATGAAGAAAATTTCTCCAGCTTTCCTTCCAACCTTCCGTGGCTTTCCTTCGTAAGACCCTGAGCAATTTCTCTTCGAATTTCAAGTCCTATGTCAGAATTATGATTATAAGAACGACAATCAAAAGTTGAAGCTTTTTCTGTCAACTTTGAAGGACTCAACAATGTGTTGGTTCATGGGATTGGGTTCAGGTAGTATAACATCCTAGGAAGAAATGGAGACTATTTTCTTGCACAAATACCAGAGTTATTGTAGGGTGAGTGATCGCAAGGAGGAGTTGTTTAAGCTAAGGAAAAATGAGGACAGAAGTTTAGAGGACTATCTCGATAGGTTCCTCTTCCTCTCCAAGAAGTGTGGAGAAACAACCATTAGTGTAGAGATTCTAAAAACAATATTTCTTAAAGGTCTTGATGATGACACTTGAGGAAACCTTGATTTAATGGGAAAAGGTGATGTATCTCAATTAACTCTTGAAGACATATGTGATCTTTGTTGGAATTTCTCCCATACTAGGGGAGGAATCCACAAAAATAATATTTTTAAAGGGTTGAATGAGATAGGTGAGCTCCATGAAGAAATAGAAAATCTAAAAATGGATATTCTCGTACAGTTGAATACCACTCTAGATGGTATACAAGCTAAAACCTGCAACCCTGAGACCTTGTCAATTTATTGTCCAAGGTGTCAAAATAAAAATATGTTGCATGAGTGTCCTTTGGATAAAGTCAATGTTTGTCAGCTCTGTGAGAAAAATCATCCTACAAACTAGTTCGAGCTTTTATCAGATATTAGGAATACTAAGAAAAAAACCATTCAGGTTGAAGAAGAAATACATGCTTTAAACCAACATCAATGAGGTTATTTTCCTTATGGACAAAATCCAAATCCTGGATGGAGACCACAAAATTATTGGGCTCATAATCAATGGACTCCATCTTGGAATTAGTCACCTCCACCTCAACCTAATTGGGGAACTCCCTCTTGGGGATTGCCTGATTGGACAAACCACACATGGGGCAATCAACAATGGCCAAATCAACTCCACCAGTAGTGGTACCAGCAACATGCAGTACCCCAATGGAATCAGGAACAAAATCAATTCTATATTGAGCCAAGGAGGAATCAATAGCAAAACTTGTTACCCCCACCTCAAAACCCTCCTCAACATGAGCAAATAAATCAACCTCAACTTCCAGTGCAACCGCTTCCCAATCCTAAAAATAATCATCAAAATACGCGAGTTTATTCTACATAACATGAAAATGTTACTGGGCTTAATGAAATACACTTTGCAAATGTGCAATTGAATTTTGGTCGAACTCTTCAACCACCAAGCATTGAAGAAATAGAAGAGGAAACTGAGCCTATCAATCCAACAAGAGACACATCGTCTAAGTAGGATATTACTCCTCAAGACAACGAGCCTTTTTTCAGTGGTAGGGGCTGCTGACTTGCCTCAGGGGGAGGTCCGCTCTTAAGTCAACATAAGGAGGATCCTATTTCGAGAAAGAAAAGGATGGCACCATATCCAAAATGTTTAAAGTCCATAACTCCGAAAAATACTCTAGAAGTATCTTTGGCTACAAAAATTGCATTAATTCAAGAGATTAAATAGTTGCAAATTGAATTTCCTTTGTTGCAAGCAATAAAAGAAATCCCTGAATTAAACCAATTAATAAAATAGTTATGTATCAAAACACTAGGGAGGAAGCCAAAAATGATAAACGCCATTCATATTGATGGTTATTTAGCTGAATTTTTGTCTGGAAAGGCTATTGCTCTAAAATACGATGATCCTGGAAGTCCTCTTATAATTATTGCGCTCGATGAGGTAACAATACCAAATGCATTAGTAGATCTAGGAGCAACTATTAATGTGATGACAGTGGACGTAATGAGAAAATTAGGGTTAACTGATTTACGTCCTACAACCACAGTCTTACAAATAGAAAATCAGTCTATAGCCATCCCGAAGGGTGTCATTAAAAATGTCCTTGTCAAAGTTGATGGATGGGATTATCCAGTCAACTTCCAGGTGATTCAATCACTTAAACCTAAGGATAGCTATCCTATAATCCTTGGAAGACCTTGGCTAGCTATAGTTGCTATTAAGATTGATTGTAGGGACGGAGGAATGACCATTTCACATGGCCAAGATAGAAAACACTTGTTCTTATATCCCCCTACTAAGCCTACTAAGCATGAAAAATTTTGGGTTGATGAACCTGAGGAATCTAATGGTTTAGACAGTTTAGCCTCCCTAGCCATGGTGGTAATTAAACAACACGGGGAAGAATTTGAAGAAGAGTTAGCAAATGAGATAGCATGCCTTGCTATAACCCAGAATGAGGAGGAAACGATAGATGCTCTGAGAATTTTTAGATAGCCAATTGATATAAGTGGAATAGAGCACAGTTACACTACAATGGGAATGTTGTGTCCCTTAGCAAATATGATTCCCAAAACAAGTCATTTCTATGAGGATATCACAAGGTTTCACCAAATGGTACCTCATAGTTGTCATCTTAATACGTTGTTACAACCTATGTATACTGTAATCACGGTTCATCTTGGAACAAAATCGATAATGCTATTACCAGGAAAAACCTTGAATATCAATAGTAGGTTGACAGAAACTCAAGAGGATAAGTTGTTTAATATGTTGGTACAAAGATCCAAAGCTTTTTCTTGGGATTATATGGACATGAGAGGAATTCACCCAAGTGTTTGTACTCATCATATTTATACTGATATCAATATAAGGCCTGTTCGCCAGCCACAAAGGAGACTCAATCGTGCATTAAAGGATTTTGTCAAAATTGAGATTGAGAAAATCCTTCGTGCTGGATTTATTTATCCAATCTCTAATAGTAAATGGGTATCACCTATGGTGGTAGTCCTAAAGAAAAATGGGAAGTGGATAATCTGTGTAGACTATCGAGAACTTAATAAAGCCACTTATAGAGACTATTTTCCCTTACCATTTATTGATTAGGTCCTGGACAACTTGGTCAGGAGGAAGTATTTCTCCTTTTTGGATGGATTTAGTGGTTATAATCAGATACAGGTTGCTCTAGAAGACCAAGAAAAAACTACGTTTACCTTCCCTTGGGGTACATTTTCATATAGGGTGCTTCCTTTTGGACTATGCAATGCTCTAGCAACCTTCCAGAGAGTTGTTCTTGCTATATTTTCTACTCTCATTAATGACTATATAGAGGTTTATATGGATGATTTTACAGTCTATGGATCAAACTATTATGAATCTCTTCAGAACCTGGATCGAGTTTTGCAAGTTTTAGAGGAAAATAGACTATCCCTTAGCCATGAGAAATGCTTAATAATGGTGGAGCAAGGAATAGTCTTGGGTCATCATATTTCCTCAGAAGGAATAAAGGTAGACCCTAAGAAAATTGAAGTCATCCAACAATTGACAACTCCTCAATCTCAAACAAACGTAAGAAGTTTTCTTGGACATGCTAGTTACTATAGAAGATTCATAGAACGCTTTAGTAAAATTGCAGCTCCTATGTTCTCTCTTTTATAGAAGGAAGTAGAGTTTGTCTAGACATCTAAATGTCAGCAATGATTTGAAGCAATCAAAGAAAAAATTATCTTTTCTCTTATTCTAAGAGGGCCAAACTAGAGTATTCCCTTTCATATCTATGTTGATGCTTCTGATGAGGCTATCGGAGCAGTTTTGGGACAAGAAGATGAGAACAGAGGGAAGTATGCTATATATTTTATCAGCAAAAATCTTACTTCAACAGAAAATAATTATACAACAATAGAAAAATAATTCCTAGCTGTTGTTCACACTATCAAGAAATTTTGTCATTATATTATAGGGTATAAGGTCACAGTTTACACAGATCACTCAGCTGTGAAGTACCTAATGAACAAACTTGTGGTAAATGGTCGAATCATGAGATGGCTATTGCTTCTTCAAGAGTTTAATGCCACGATTCTTGATAAACCAAGAAAATATAATGTGGTAGCCAATTTTCTGTCACTAATCAAACATGAAAAAGATGACATTACCCTTGTGCAGGACGATTTTCCAGATGAAAATCTATTTGCGGTTTTTGTAAAATCACCTTGGTTTGCAGATATCGCTAATTATTTAGCTGCATTTGAGATACCTCTTGGATTCACATCTAAGAAAAAGAAGCAACTAATTAGGGAGAGTGCCCCATTCAAGTGGATTCATGAAATGTTATTTCGTTGTGGTCCTGACATGATTTTGAGATGATGTGTAAGAGCTGATGAAACATACAACATTTTGAGGGCCTATCATGATGACCCGCTAGGAGGACATTACTCTGCAAAGAGAACTTCCCACAAAGTCCTAGGTGCCGAATACTATTGGCCCTCAATGCACAAAGACATTAAGAACTATGTGCATCATTGTGATGAATGTCAGAGGGTAGGAAGACCAATTGCTTCTTCAAAGATGTCATTGCAGCCTCAAGTAGTCCTTGAACCATTTGAAAAATGAGGTTTAGATTTCATCGGACCCATAGATCCTTCCTCTCAAGGGAAAGAGTATATACTGGTTTGCACTGACTACCTAACAAAGTGGGCAGAAGTTCAAGCCTTTAGAATAGCTAGGGAAGAACAAGTTGCAAACTTCCTTTATAATAAAATATTCCTTAAATTTGGAGCCCCTCGAACTATTGTAACTGATCAAGGACCCCAATTCATGTCTCGAGTGCTTCTGGCATTTACCAATCATTTTCAGGTAAGCCATAGAAATTCATCTCCTTACCACCCTCAAGCGAACAACCAAGTCAAAGTGACTAATACAGAATTGGAAAATATTGTAACAAAAATAGTCTTTTCTAGAAGAAAAGACTGGGCCAGGAAGCTCCCTGAAGCTGTATGGGAATACAATACTACCTGGAAATCTACGCCTGGATTCAGTCCTTATGAGCTAGTTTTTGGGAAGAAGCCTCCTATTCCCAATGAGTTCGAGTTACAAACTCTATGAACAATAATGGAATTAGGTCTAGATTTAAAAAGAGTCCAAGTTGAAAGAATTCTACAACTAAGCGAATTATATGAACTTCATTTAGAATCCATTCATCAAACTAAACTAATTCAGCATCAACGAAAGGTATGGCACGATAAACATATTAAGGAAAAGGAGTTTCACAATGGGGACTGGGCCTTGTCATTTGATTCTAAATACAAAGACCATAAGGGCAAGCTCATAACTCACTGGTTGGGACCTTATGAAGTTGAAGAGGTCTTTTCAAATGAAACTATTCGATTAAAGCCAATCGATGGCGACACGCAAACTCTATTGGTTAATGGTTATCGCTTACGCATCTACCATAAGCTAGTCAATAGGGAATACTTTACAAGGATGGTCGAAATGTAAGGTGAGGTCAAATGTGTTAACTCTGCCATGACAAAGTCTATTTAGTAAAAATATTAGGCTGTTGTTTAAAAAAAAATAATAATAATAATAATAATAAATAAATAAATAATTAGACATGTATGTTGATATATTTCCCTTCATTTAATCTTCTGTTGTTTTTGGACTTAGCTAAAAAAAAATCATATTTTTGTAGGACTTCTCAAAAAGCAAAGAGTAACTTCCAGAGCACCATCCAAAGATGCTCTGGAACGTTATGGGACCAATGCTCCAGAACTTGAGGTTTTCGAAAGCTCAGTGCTACGGAACTTGAATTGAGCTTATCATGATGAGGAGGCATTCTACACTAAGGTTCAAATTCGTGAAGATTATTTTCCATGTCACTCAAACCATTCATGTCATTGTTGCTCTGGCTGCATCTTTCAGCGATGCTCTGGAACCTTTCCATTCTATTGTTATTTCGGCTACATCTTTCAGCGATGCTCCAGAACCTTTCCATTTCATTGCTACTCCGGTTGCATCTTTTAGTGATGCTCTGAAACCTTTTCATTCAGTTGCTACTCCGACTGCTGCATCTTTTAGCGATGCTCCAGAACCTTTTCATTCTATTGTTGCTCTGGTGGCATCTTTCAATGATGCTCTGGAACCTTTCCATTTCGTTGCTGCTTCAGCTGCATCTTTCAGTGATGCTCTGAAACCTTTCCATTCCATTGTTGCTCCGGTTGCATCTTTCAGTGATGCTCCAGAAACTTTCATTTCATTCCGCTCCAACTACATCTTTCAGCGATGCTCTGGAACCTTCATTTCATTCCTGTTTTGGTTGCACCATACACCGATGCTCTGAAAATTATACACTCGTTCAAGTGCATTGACAAAAATACATGCTCTGGAACTTGTTCAGTTATCTTCTGCCACCTTTTTCAAAATTTTAAAATTTCTGCGATTCTTCTGCCAAATATTCGATACATTTGTCTTTCTATTTTTTCTCTAGCTATAGGTAAGCCACCCAACTCCATACTCCTCATTAACAGCTCCGTCCCCCATAGAATTCCACACCATATCATAATAACTCCACCATCATTTCAACCAATTCCTTCACGTGATCCTATCAAATCTATGAGGATTAAGATCTTCAAGCGATCACGGAACGAGAGTAAGTATTAATTTTTGCTTTAAATAGGTAGTTATTTTCAAATAAAGAATAATAAATTGGCACGAACCTCACTTCCAAATTAGTAATTCATGCCACCCGGTAATCAATCACTTGTACGGAAAGCCTTTCGCAAACCTCCATGCAGATTGGAAATCATTGAAGCATACATTGCAAATAAAAAAAATAAGTAATTCTAGAGGCAATATTTTCAAAAGGAACCTGCGTGGGAGCTTTGTGTTGGAATTGAATTACTTGTAGTGTATGAAATCAGAAAATGGGGGGTGGAAAAAGAAAGGCAGAGCTAGATTCAGCAGAAAAATTACTGGGGTTGAGTAGCATCTCCAGATTGTTCAAGGAAGCAGGGTGGTTAGACTTCATCAGGAAATTTGAAGGCCATAATGAAAAGATGGTAAGATCCTTTGCTGAGAACTACACCAATGGTGAAGCGGTACTTCAGGGGAAGCATTTTAAGGTAAGCTCTAAGATTATTTCTCGCTTATCTGGACTAGAGCATAAAGGCATAAATATAAAAGAAACCTCTCAAGTAATGTACCAGAAATTAGCTGAATTGTTTGTTAGAGAAGGGGACCCATATCCAATGGTGGTAATGAGTACAAGGGGGAAAAACAAGGGGTCCCAAAGAACTTCCATATTAGAACCCTGGGGTACTATTGTTGCATGGATAATAAGGTAATTTACTTGTGAAGGTCAGCTTACCACAGTTGTAGGGCTTGCCTTTCATATGTTGACCCATCTACGTTACGGAAAGGAGGACCCAACTCTTAGGGTTAATATGCCAAAATTCTTGTTTGATTCCTTAAATACTTCCATGGAGAGGTATAAATCAAGATCTGGGCCCTTGAAACACCACGGGTTAATTCAATTAATATGCAAGTATCACTTTCGTAAGAAATTCGAAGGGAAATGGGAGAAATTTATAGAGAAAATGGAGAAGCCTACAATAGCAAGAACCATAGAATTAGGGGAATCATCTCAAAAGGCTATTCCATCATCCGAAGAAACCTCCCCTAAGGGCTCTCCGGCTCCAGAAGCTCTTAATCCCACCACTCCTGGTGAGGATTTTCCAGACCTCTATGGTGATAAATTCCAAACCCTTGACATGCAAAAACAGATTCATGTTGTTTATTCTGACACAAGTAAACCAAGAAAGAAGAGAGCAAGGAAAAATCCAACACCTATCATTTTGCAGGAATCACCTCTGTTAGAGTAATTGGACATTTACTTTATTAATTAAACAATATCTGTTTAATTACATAAAGTTCCCTTTTACCTATTTTTTACTTAAGCTAACATTAGGTGCATAATAATTAATTACTTTATTAATTATTATTGTGCAAGCCTAGGGTTTTCATTTTTAGGGTTTTCATCTATATGTAGTTGAAAACTATCTTTTGTATCATTATTCATTTTTACATTTTTAGGTGAATACATTGCTCCATATTCTTGGGCATTTCCTTTGTTGCTTCTCTTTGCTTCTCCTTGTAACAGGTTATTTTCTTGCAAAGACCTTTTGGGATTTTGTGGTGTTGTATCTTCTCAACTCCAACATGGTATCAAAGCTTCAGATTTGCAGCTGCTTGTTCTTGTTTTGAGAAATTTGCATTGGAAGCAAATCTAGGGTTCTAAGGTTTCTTCTTGTGGATTCTGCATACTCTGAATTTTAGGTTCACTTTGGGCTTAAATGGACAGTGCCATTGGATTCATAGCACCCAAAAACCCCTAAAATGACTGTCAAATCATCGATTTTGGCCACAGTCAACCAGGGTTGCAAAAAAAATTTTAGGGTTTGGTTGTACGGCCCCCGCAACAAAAAAATCAAAATAAAAAACAAAGGTTTTTGATAAATTATTTTGCACGGACAGTGCAAATTATTTCCACCGCCTGGTGGCCACCACCGCACCACCCATCAGCCTCTGCACCGCCGTCTGCACCACCGTCGAGCTCGCCCTGTCCGCTCCCCGGCCACCTCGCCCAGTCCGCCGTCATTGAGCTCGTCACCACCGGGCTCACCACCTGCAAGCTCGCTGACCCGAGTTGGCTCTTCAGCCCCCACAGGCTTCAAATAGACCCCTGCCTGGTCTTATGGTGACCAAGGGCTCCACCAACTTCAGCCCCCTGGCTCGCCCACATGACCAGGAGCTCTTTTTTTAAGCTCCCAGGTGCTAGAGGACTCTAATAGGGCATTTTTTTTGCTCTCTCACGAAACCGTGCATAACTTGGGCGTTTTAGCTCCATTTTTCGAACAGGAAAAAATGTTGGAAAGCTGGTTTCAACATCAATCTGATGGTATAGGTAATTTTATAAAAAAATTTACCAATCTAGATATGTTTTACCAGTCAAAGTGAGGTCTTCTTTCTTCACTTCCGGGGTCATAGAAGATGCAAATGGACTCCATTTTTCAAACTTGAATAGGCATTGGAAAGCTCTCAACATGCTCTATTCAGTGACGTGATCTATTTTATTAGAATTTTCACCAGGTACATGATAATTTATTTTGAAGTATTTTTTGCTTCTGCATTGCTTTCTTCTTCTCAGTTTGTACTAGGGTTTGGGTTTATCTTTTGTGGGGGGTATTTTTCTCTTGCTTTCTGTCATTTATATCAGAAAACTAGAACACCAAAACTATCAAAAATACAAACCCTTCTACATCTTCTGTCTATTCTAAAAGATCACATAATAATAAAAAACACAAACAGGTACAGGTGCAGGGTTTCATGGTAGACTCTTCAGTTGAGCTACTCACATCACATAACTATCACACTTGGAAGTCTAGTATGATGAGGCTACTCAGGTCACGAGGGTTATGGTCTTGTTTAGATGAGGTTCAGCCTCAATTTCAGCGTGCTTTTGAGATTATGTAGCACAGGAACAAGATGGATGAGGCTATGGGTTTGTTATGCATGCATGTTTCAGACAGTCTTTTGTTTCATCTTGATGCTTTACTCACTCCTCGAGCCATGTGGTTGAAGTTTGAGACACTTTTTGGGGTTGTTAGTGAGTTCCACGTATTACAGATTGAGGCAGAGTTGACTTCATTGTTACCTGATTCATTTCCCACTATTGAGAATTTTTTGAACAAGTTCAAAACTATCTGCACTATTTTACAGGGTTGTGGAAAGAATAAGACAGACACAAAGTGCATTTACTTGATTCTTTCAAAGCTTCATGGTCCATTTCAGATATTTGCTTCCTCCTTCTACTCCACCATGGATGGTTTGGGTGCTAGTTTCACCATGCCTACCTTTGATTTGTTTTGTGAGCGTTTGTCTCGGGAACAGTCTCGCCTTTCTCAGATGGATATGCTCTCAGGTTCAAAGAGCAAAGCATTGGTTGCTCAATCACCAAAGGGGAAACATAAGCAGAAACCAAGGCCCAAGAAATATTTTGCAGCTGGTGAGCATTCCTTCAAACCACCTCCTAAGTCTGATTCTAAACCACCATTTAATCCGAAACATGGGAAATCTTCGAAGTCTGGTGAGTCTTCCTCCAAGAGTAAGGAGAAATCAGGAGACACTTGTAGTTTCTATGGCAAGCAAGGTCATCCAGTTTCCAGGTGTTGGAAACGATTAGAGGCTTTAGAGGATGCCATGCAGCAGCAACACATCTCCTCACCTTAGTCTTCTTCTTTTTCCACCATAGGGAAGGGTCATGCTCTCACTGCACAAGCATCGACCAATGGGTCCACTTGGATTTTAGACTCTGGTGCTTCTCACCATATGACTCACACTCAGTAGTTGGTCACTTCTTTTGCCTCTTGTGGTACTTCATAAATTGCAGTGGGTGACTATTCACAACTTTCCGTCTTGGTTCAAGTTCTGTCTCTTTGGATGGAGGCACTCTATAGGATGTTTTGGTTGTTCCTGACATCTCGACAAACCTCTTGTCCATTTATCAGATTTTCCACACTGGCTCTGGTAAGACAGTTGAGTTCTCACCACATGATGTGGTTATTCGGGACCTCCATGATTTTGATTTGGTTGTGGCTACTAGTAGTGTTGATACTACATCTCGTCTTTATAGATTTGATGGATTTGCGCCTTCTGAGGGTACAGGTTCATCTCTTACAGCATGTGCAGATTTGGTGAGTCAGCTTTGGCATGAGCATTTGGGCCATGTCAATTACAGATATCTTCAGCAGATGAGTACACAGTCACTTATTCTTGGTCTTCCATGGATTTCCTGCATTGACAGTGTTTGTCATGGTTGTGTGCTTGGCAAGCATCACATGAATCCCTTTCCGAAGGGAAGTACCACTCGTGCTTTAGCACCCTTGGAGTTGATTCATAGTGACCTCATGTCATTTCCCACTCCTTTTTTAGGGGCCAAGTATGTACTCACATTCATTGATGACTTCTCCAGATGCACATGGTTGTACTTTCTTAAGTACAAGTCTGATGTCTTTGATTCCTTTCGTGTCTTCAAGAAATTTGTAGAGAAGCAGTCTGGTCTTTCTATCCGACGGATACGTATAGATAATGGGGGGGAGTATGTGAATCAAGCCTTCAGATATTTTTGCACTAAGCATGGTTTGCAGCATCAATTTTTTGTTCCCTACACCCCTCAGCAGAATGGTATTGCTGAGTGAAAGAATAGGACTTTATGGGAGATGGCTAATTGTATGATTCTGTCTAGGTCCATGGATTCGTCTTTTTGGGTTGAGGCAGTCAATTATGCCAACTATATTCAGAATTGAATGCCTCACAAGGCGATTCAACATATGACTCCTGAGGAGGCTTGGTCTCATGACAAGCCTGATATTTCATCATTTCGAGTATTTGGTAGTGAGGCATGGGCTTTTATTCCTGATGCTCAGAGGAGAGCTATGGAGTGGAAGAGTCGACCCCTCATTTTTTTCGACTACTGTGAGGATGTTAAGGCATACAGGTTGTTTGATCCTAATTCTAGAGAGGTCCTATTTCGACAGGATGTTCAGTTTGATGAGTGCCTTCCTCCAGTTGATACCCTGTCTCCAGTGTCCACTTCACTACCTACTCCACCCATTGCAGCTATTCAGGATTATTTTGAGGATGATTCTAATGAGGATATTGATGATCCCCCATCTCCACCTCCACTTGCTTCACCTCAAAGGCCCAAATGGGCTCGCTTTACTATTGAGGCAGCATGATCTATTGCCGGTGATCCTTCAGACACTCGTCGCACCCATTCTCATACTGCGGGTTCTAGTCTTTTGACTCATGCTCTTTCAAAGGATCCTTAGAGATTTTCAAAGGTGATAGGTCACCCTGAGTGGGCTAGTGCTATGGAGGAGGAGTATTCTTCTTTGATGAGGAATAGTACATGGGATCTTTGTCCTCTTCCTAAGGGCAGAAAGATGGTTCGGTGCCGATGGTTGTATCGCACCAAGTATGCTGCTGATGGTTCTATTGATAAGTACAAAGCACATCTTGTTGTGAAGGGTTTCTCACAGGTTGAGGGTATTGATTACTCCGAGACATTTTCCCCTGTCGCCAAGATGAATTCTATTCGTTTTGTACTATCACTCGCAACTTCTAGGGGATGGCTCATTTTTCAGATGGATGTGAAGTGTGCCTTCTTGCATGGTGACCTACAAGAGGAGATCTATATGGAGTAGCTTCAGGGATTTGTGCATGATGCTTCTTTGGTTTGCAGACTTCAGCATTTATTATATGGTCTCAAACAGGCCCCTCGGGCTTGGTATGAGAAGATGGACTCTTTTTTGCTCTCCACTGGTTTCACTCGCTGTCATTTTGATCACACGGTCTATATTCAGCATCTTGAGGGTGAGATCTTGATTCTTGTGCTATATGTTGATGATCTTCTCATCACAGGTAGCTCATCCTCTATGATTCAAAATTCTCAGCTAGCCTTGATGGAGCAGTTTGAGATGACAGATCTTGGCCTTCTGCACTATTTCCTTGGTCTTCAGGTGATTCAGTCTTTAGAGGGGATCTCCATTTACCAGCAGAAGTATTCTTTTGATATGCTTCAGCGCTTTGGCATGCTTGATTGCAAGCCTGCCCCCACACCTTTTCAGTCAGGGGTTGTTTTGACTACTACTTGCCCCACTCCTTCAGTAGATTCTACACTTTACAGGTAGTTGGTTGGCAGTTTGTTGTACCTGACTCACACTCATCTTGATCTTTCCTTTGTGGTTGGTCTTGTCTCTCGATTCTCACATGATCCTCATGAGAGTCATTGGCAAGCTGCCAATTGTATTTTGAGGTACATTCAAGGCACCACTTCATATGGCATTCACTACACATTAGGGGATCCTCACATTGTTGGCTACACTGACTCAGATTGGGCTGGTGATGTCAATGATCGGAAGTCTACTTTTGGCTTTGTTTTTTGTCTTGGCTCTGGTCCTATCACATGGTCGTGCAAGAAGCAGACTGCTCATGCATTATCATCTACAGAGGCTGAGTACCGAGCTGCAGTGCTCGCTAGTCAGGAGATTTTATGGCTTCGTGAGTTGATGACTAAGTTTGGTTTTCCTCCTAATAGTCCCACTATTCTTTGGTGTGACAATCAGAGTGCTATACACATTTCGTGCAACCCGGTGGAGCATCAGCGGACGAAGCACATTGAGCTTCATATGCATTTCATCAGATAGTTGATTCAGGATGGTTATCTCATCTTGGAGTATGTTCCCACTGCCGAGCAGGTTGCAGACATCTTCACGAAACCTTTTGCATCTCCGCGCTATCTTCAGTTGTGCTCTATGCTTGGGGTGAAGGAAGTTGTCCTTGGGGGGTCTTTATGAGGCCTTCCTTCCTTCATGTTTCTTTCAGCATGTTCTTCTATCTTTTTTTGGAGAGGAGTTTTTTCCCACTAGGTTTTCTCCTTTTCTCCATTTCATAGAGATTTCTTTGTACTTGGGTACCTGATTTGGCCTTGTTGTCGGGACCCATTGCTTTTGCTTTCAGTGGCTTCTTCTAGGTTTTAGCTTCTCCCTATGTCTATCTTAAGAGGGGGTGTTAGAGTAATTAGACATTTACTTTATTAATTAAACAATATTTGTTTAATTACGTAAAGTTCCCTTTTACCTCTTTTTCACTTAAGCTAACATTAGGTGCATAATAATTAATTACTTTATTAATTATTATTGTGCAAGCCTAGGGTTTTCCTTTTTAGGGTTTTCATCTATATGTAGTTGAAAACTATCTTTTGTATCATTATTCATTTTACATTTTCAGGTGAATACATTGCTGCACATTCTTGAGCATTTCTTTTGTTGCTTCTCTTTGCTTCTCCTTGTAACAGGTTATTTGCTTGCAAAGATCTTTGGGCTCCTATGAAGTTGTATCTTCTCAACTCCAACAACCTCCACTCAGAAGAAGTAAGTGGTTGGCTTCTAAATTCTCCAAAACCCCAATACAAGGTAAGGAGGGAAGTTCACAAAAGAAGAAGCCTAAACAGCCACAAGAACCCATAGAAATTGTAGACATGGAAAATGTACAAGTTTGTTTTAGCACACCTAATCCCGATTACTAACAATGCTTCTTCTTAAATCACATTCTCAACATTTCATCACTTTTTATCTTTTAATTCAATAAATCACTACTTATTGGATTAAGTCTATCACCTCCTTTGATTAAAATTAATCAATTTAATTTAATCAACCTTACATTTTTGTTTAATTAAATAAATCATTTTATTTAGTTAAAATCTCTAAGGTCCTCCTACTAAATTAAATAAATTGAAACCT
This sequence comes from Sequoiadendron giganteum, assembly GCA_007115665.2. NCBI lineage: Eukaryota > Viridiplantae > Streptophyta > Pinopsida > Cupressales > Cupressaceae > Sequoiadendron > Sequoiadendron giganteum. The sequence goes on from VCHN02002048.1 coordinate 15,869, forward strand.
TATTTGATTTAATCCAACATATTCCTTCCTAATTAAATAAATCAAATCATTTATTTAATAAACCATTTCCTCTCAATTCTGATTTAAATTAATTCATCTATTTTAAGTCTAAATTGTCACATCACCTAATTCTTCATTAAATTAATCAAAACATTGATTAAGTTAATCCTCCTCACTAAAATCTTCTAGAGAATGCAAGTTGCACAATAAATCAATTACTTTGATTTATTAATTCTTCTATTTTCCCTCACAAAGCATCAAAAGAGAATATTCCCTCATTTGAATTCAAAAGGCCAAGTGGACTTGGTCCTTCCAACAAGGCATTGAATGCCCCTTACATGTCCTTGACTTTGAGCCAAGTGACATTTACTTCACTTCTCTTCCCCCTTCAACAAGTCAACTCAACATTTCAAATTCAAATTTATGCATTTATCATGCACATTGGCCAAAATGTGCTCATTCCTCCTCCAATCACATGTGGACAAGTGGCACAATGCCATTGGATTATCTTTTTTCCCACATTGCTTATTTCCATTATCTCTTCCAAGATTGGTTTCTATAAATTGGAGACCTCTCCTCCCAATCTTCATCCACAATTCACATGCAAAGTTACTCTCTTGACATTGAGAGCTAATTTTGCCTATTACATTGAACCATCAATCATTTTTCAGGACTTGCAACAAGGTTATGCTCAAATCTCTTTGGAGATTTGACCATTCCTCATTTACACACCATTTCTACTTAAGGAATTGGGAAAGGGCCAATTGCAAAATTCCATTGGCACCAATTCCCCCATGGGATCATAATTCTATTAGCTTTTATTAGGATTTAAATTTATCTTTTATGTTGTGTTCTTCACTTTTGTGCCTAATTTTAGCTTTAATAGATGGATTTTGTGGGGAATCTCTCACTCTTGTATGCATTTTGATCTAACACTAACAATGTTTGTCATCATTGTGCATTTGCAGGTTTAGGGGTTCACATTTTGGCGCTAGATGGAGGGCTTTGAGTCAAAAAAATTCAATCACGTTTTCAAATTCCACGGTTTCTAAATTTTTTTGTAGGACATAGGCAAACTAGCTCACGTGGCACTATATCGCACTGCTTCAGCCCCGCGGTGCAATACTTCATTGCATTCGGCTTCACGGCCCCATATTGACCCACTATTGAATTCTCCAAACTCCACCACGGATTCCCGCCTACCATTTTTTTTTAAATTTCCTAAGCCCATCACGTAGGTCCAAACTCTGCCGCTTTCACCACCGCGGCTCTATATTGTGCCGCACCTTCTCCAAACTCCACCAGGTCACCTTTCCCGCCCATAAATTTTAAATTTTTAAAGCAAGTTGCTTTCAAACCACACCGCGGACCTCTGTCGCGCCGCTTTTATGCTCTCTACCTCTGCAGAGTGCCGCCCAAAGTCACCTGCGTGGCGCTATATAGCGCCGCCTGTCTTCCAAACTTCACTGCTTTTCCAAACTCCATCGCGGGAAGACAATAGATTTTTAAATTGACATGTGCTTTTTAAATTTAGGATTTTTTAACCTTTAAGTCTAATCTCCTGTCTTCATTGCTCTCTGTTTTTCTATCATTTTGCAGGTTGGAGCAAAGGAAGAAAGCGTTAAGAGATCACAAAAAACCAAAGTGTTCCTAAACACTAAAAGTGTTCTTTAACACTTCTTAAGAAATTTTGTTAAATATCTTTGGCCTTAGGAAAAATAATCTTACTTTGGGCTTTAAAAAGAACAATCAAAATTTTTCATGATACCATGTTTATTTTGTACAAAGTGTTTTTAAACACTTAAGTGTTCTTCAACACTCTTTAAGAAAATTTGTTAAAATATTTGATCTTAGGACACTAAATTTTCTTTGGGCTCTAAATAGAACAATCAAATTTTGTTTTCTAAAAAGTTGCCAAGAGGCTAAAAAGAACTTTAGACAAACACACTAGATTTGGTTGAAAAGGTAACAATTGAACAAGGAAAACTCACACTTCATTTTGGTGTTTAAAAAGAAGTCATCATTGCTTTGAGGTTTAAAATGAACAAATGTTTTCTGTGTTTTGCAATCTTTTTTACAAGCTAATATTATCTAAAATGTGTATGCGCTTCTCTCACGCTTCATTGCGATCTTGAGAATCAAAAACATTTTGGTAATATTAGGTTGTTAAAAATATTGCCTCCACATTTCAATTTGGGCATTTAAAATTGAACAAAACATGCGAGTGTGAATAAAACTTATTGCAAGTGTTCTCCTTTTGTTTTTTAAAAAAAGTTGATCGAACTACGAATAATGTTTGTTCGCTATTGTTTATCTTAGAATACCTGCCTTGTGGGAAAAAGTACTCACCCAAGGGAATGACCCAATCGGGAACACACTAAAGCCAAGCAACTTCCAACTGGTATCTAACTGTGGATATTGGAACAAAGGCCAATATCACGAGGATTATTCTAATGAGATGGACAACAATGGACTCTCGCCGATGTTGGATAATCCCCCATGAACGAAAAGTCTAAATTAGAACCCTTTGTTTAGAAAAAGGCCAAAACCTTGTCTATCTTGTTGGTGCAAAAGGTCATGTCCTTTGAAGCCACCCCACGTTATACATGCGGTCTTGTTGTGAAAATGGAAAGTATGCCATGGGAGATTCATGGGTACTAATGCTTGGCTGACCTGAATAAGTGAGTGTCATGGAGGGGAGCTAATGTGGTCAAGCAATTAGCCATTAGCACAAGATATGCACAACTGGATTTATCCAAGTCAGAACCCAACAAGATATTGCCTCATCATCCAAGGATTGTAAAAGTGTTTGGAAAAAGGATACATTGCTTGGCTCTTGCAAACATTTGAAAACGAATATCCACAAAGCCCTCAAAATTTCAAAACCCCTTTGAAGAGACAGA
>VCHN02001519.1:0-21701 GCA_007115665.2 Sequoiadendron giganteum
ATCTATGGGATCTATAGGAATTTGTGGTTCAGGCATAAAATCCTCTATGTTAAATATGGGATCCATGTGAATGTAACCAAATGGCAATTGCATGTTAAACAATTAAAAAATATATATCAACAAACTAATTAAATAATGCACACAATTTGAAAGTTATTTAAAAATCACATTGAACGTGCACAAAATCAAAATACAATCCATTTGAAGACCATTCAATCTATAACATTAAAAAATCCATAATGTTCATTAAAAATCCATAGCATGTACACATTAAGTTTATAATTTAAGTTTGTAAGTTTTGAAAATTCCAAGTTAGTGGTTTACAATTTGAGTTTTGGGTAATGGGTTTGTGTTCATATTTTAGAATGTAGGGTTTAGTGTCTAAGATTTTCTTGATTAATGATATGTGATTATGTATGGTTTGGAGTTTACATATAGTCAAGATATAGGTTTTATGGTTTAGGGTTGATAGATAGGATTATATGGCTTATGATGTATACATATAAGATTATAACTTGGAAAAGGATGTAGACATCTATTTCAAGGTTTGGGGATTTTGAACTATATATGTATATTAGAATAACAATAACCATTAAGATAGAAATTAAAAAAAATGGTGCAAGAATAGAATCATGGTCTAGGGTGATTCCCTTAGAAATAGAAGTGCAATAGAGAATGGAAATGCTAGGTTATAGGAGAATTAAGGGTAAAAACATAGCATGCATGGGAATGTGTGAGAAGTTAAACTATAGAGATAATTAGAAAAGTAGTATTATAATAGTAATTATTGATAGACAAGCATATTAAATATAAGGATGTTTAAACATATAATAGTAGAAACATAGGAATGATGGTATTTGAAAAGGGGAAATGATAATAGGAGTTAGCATAGAACACAAAATATTGTTCATATGAGAGACATAAAAGGTATGAGAATTATATTATTTTAAAAATAAAATTATTAAACAATAGTATAGTATGAAACTAAAGGATGCAAATAAATTAAAATAGTGATTAAAAGTAATAAATGCAAGAAATAAGGAAGCCAAACTACTAAATCATGACATAATAGGGAAGGAATATAGTTGGGTTTTATCATTTTCTTGATTATAAAGAGTTAAGAAGATTTATTTAAGGTTAAAATTTTATCAAAGAGGATACATGGTAACTTATGATTTGGAATTTAGGTTTCAATAGAACCTATACTTTTGGTTCTAGGTATCTAATACTTAGGTAAAGAGGGAAATTCTCTATGATTTAGGGTGTAATGGGCAATATTTATGCATGATATATTAACAAGTTGAACAAGAACATGTTAAATAATAGATTAGAAAAATAATTGTTAGAGATGCAAAATTGAAGAATTTAGTTCAAGAAGACATTGAGCTAATAGATTTATTTTTCAAGTTTCAGATAAAAAATTTAATGGATATAGATGAGGAATTTATTTTAAATATGATTTCATCTAGGGATATGTTGCCTTATATTATAATTTTTTAAATATTTTTGTAATTAATAGATCCAAAAAAATTTGGTCCATGAGATTGAATATAGTTCATATAAAGTTTAAACAATATACATAAACCCTTGACTTGATTATTAAAATAAATAGCACAATTTCAATCAAACCCCTGGATTTCAACTAACCTGCAACCTTTACCCCTAACACCACACTGACCAACCCTGGAACCAGCAGAACTTCACCATAACTTGAACCCTAATTTATTCTAACTTGAACTCTAACCCTAAACCCTAATTATAATTAAATCCTATCATAACCTTAGTTGAACACTAACCCTAAATGCATATAAACCTTAATCATAACCCTAATTAAATATTGATTGAATGCTTAACTCTCACCAAAATTACAACCATAACCCTAATCCTAATTTAATTTTGACCCCAAACCTAACCCTACACCAATTGAACCTTGATTCTAACTCCAACCCTAACCTTGATCTTAAATTTTAATTCATAATCATAATACTAACCCTAACCCTAATAGAAATATAGCCCTAACTCTAGACCTAGTTGAATACAAACCCTAACCTCAACCCTTACCTGAATATTTATCTTAGAACCCTAACCCTAATGAATTTTAACCCTAATTGAACTCCAACTTTAATTGAACCCTAACCAGGTAATTGAATTCTAATATTAAACAAGTAAACCTAATCATAACCCTAATTGTAATTTTGAAATCTAACTACAATATATATTAATGTTTAACCCAAACCCTAATTGTACCCTAGCTTTAACCCACAAATAGGGTTTTAGTTTATGTTTTAGGGTTTAGGTCCAAGGATTAACAGTTTGGGTAAATTAGTTTTTAAGGACCAATGTTTTTTAGAACCTAGGGTTTAGGGTTTTGAAATTTCTAGGTTAAATGTTTCGAATTTAGATTTTTTTTTTTTGGTTTTCGATTTAGGATTTTATGTTGTTTGTTTCATTGATGTTTTCGGTTAATTAAATGCAGTTTAAAAACTATAAAATATAAAATTAAAACAAACTAAACAAAAAAAACTAAATAGAAATTATAAAACAAAAATGCAAGATATAATGCAAAAATATGGCAGAATTCAACCAACTTGGAGGTCGCTGAGGTTGGTTGCGTTGACGGTTGGTTGTGTCAATGGGAGGAGGTGGCAGTGAAAATTTGAAAGAATCTTGCCCTCTGAAATGCATACGCGATCTACTTCTTCTTCTGGCCCGTTGGAATTGACAGTGAAAATGATTTTCACAGTTGCTTAATTAAAAAATAAATAGTTCTTCGAAACGCGTACACATACGCATTATGAACGCGTACACATTATGGATTTAGGCTCGGGTACCTGATCCATAACGCACATGGATTTTTTAAAAATGCGTACGCGTTTCGTGCGAGATTTTTTTTTGGGGCCGAAACTTCCCCTCTTCGTGGACCCAACTTCTTGCACTTACTCCTGCAATGTTAGCATAAGTTAGATGCTTCATCTACAATAGTTCAAGTCTTAGTTTTCTTACTGAATAATTTTCATGTACCCTTCTTTGTGACAATGAGTCTCATCAGGTCCTATGTATCTTGCCCCTAAAGTTATCTCTACTTCAGTGTGTGCAAGTCTTTAGGCAGTGAGCCTTAAACTACATTGTAAAACCTTTTAAGTAGCGAGCTTTTATATTGTGAGTTAACTCTCACTATGGTTTTTACTTCATTGGGTTTTCCATGTAAAAACCTTGGTGTTATGTGTGGTGCATGTTTTCCTTTTTATTGTTCTTTTAGTTCATGTGATTTGATGTGTTATCTGGAAATATTATGTTTTAATTTTAATACATGATGAGTCACCCCCCCTCTCAACATTGCTTTGTGCTCAACAATTGGTATCAGATCCAAATGCCTTGAATAAGACTAACAACTAAGTTAGATCCTGCACTTGAACAAATGGGGTTTGTGGAAAAGATCAATGATATGCTCATCACAAAACCAAACCTAGAATCAATAGAACCCGAAATATGGGATATCAATCTGGAAGAATGTGAATTTGATTTTGAAGGTGAACTCAGGTCTACTCTAAAGGATCTGGACGAAGCAAGGTTGCAAAATATCAAATATGAATGTATGCTAGAAAAACCAAAAGAAACAATTGGAAAATTGAAGGCAAAAGCAAAAGAATCAAAAGAAGTCAACAAACTAAAAGCTCAAATATAAGAAGGAAATAAATTCAAGGAAGAAAAAGTTGTGATCTTTTACTTGAAAGTTAAGATTGAGGAAGGAAAAAGGATTGAAGATCATTTGGATACCAAGCTTTGAGATAAAAATGATTAATTATCAAAGCTTGAGGAAGAAATTGTTACTCTAAGAAAATAACTTGAATTTGGGAAAAAGAGAAAATTGAGAAAGGTCTAAAAATGAAAAGAGGTTTTGAAATTCTTGATGAACTGATTAATTCTCTAAATCCCTCTAAAGAGAAATTCAGAATTGGATTTGAAAAGGGGAAAAGTCCTATGTTCAATACATCTACAAATCTGTATGATAACTTCATGGCATAAGGGAAATCTAGAACAAAGGAGGCATCCTCTGGAGATGCAAATAAAAATAAAGACAACAAGAAAGAAGGTGATTTCACATAGGTATCCAAGACAAGAAATTGAGTTTTAGGAATCCTACCCAAACTACTCCTATCAGGTTCAAAGGAAACTGCTATGCATGCCAAAATTTGGTTATAAGGTAGCTGAGTGTAGAAGCAAGATAAGTCTAAATTAAATCTTAGGCCTTTAAGGTATAATACAATGAAATCTCAATCATTTAACGGTCAATGCTATGATTGCAATAGATTTAGCCACAAGACTAATGAATGCAAAAGTAAGGTGATAAGGAATAATCATGCTATGAGCTCTCACTCTTTCTATGGTTATTGCTACTCATGAAACAAGTTCAGTCAAAAAGCTATTGAGGGGTGAACCCACAAAAGTGGTTTACAATTCGAGTGAGGAAGGAAAACTTCCAAAAAACTCACCCATGCAAAAAATTTGTTTTGAGGGGTTCGAGCGAACTCAAGGTTTAAACGAACCCCAAAGGGGTTCACTCGAACCAAGGTTCAAGTGAACCCCTTTGCATGTGGGAATTCACGTTTCCCATTGTGGAAAGGGTTCGCTCGAACCCACCTTTTCCCACCTTCCCACCCTTCGACACAAAAAGTCCAAATTTTTTCCCTTTGAAGCTCAGGTTGAGGATGAAAATGGAGAAGACTTCACAAACCCAACTGGAAGATGGTAGTCCTTAGAACGAGCTATTCAACAAATATAATTTTAATATCTTTTGGTTTTATTATGTATGTGGTTTTTGAGTTTTATTAAACATAGGTTTTTCACCAAAAATCAAACTCTCTGTTATGCACATGTGGAAAAATTACAGATTATCAAAATAAAGTTTTGAAAAATATGTTTGGGTTGGGTATTGATGTCCTTGATCCATTAATTTTTTTTTTGAATTTTGATACATACATAAAAAGTTATGTTGTATATGGTCCGCCTACGTTTGAATTGTAATTGGTTTGAATTCAAAACTTGATTAAGGAAAAAAATTCAATAAAACACTATAAAACCAAATGAAAGTGCTAGATATCATAGTTACAAATCTAAATTCCAAAAAATTAGAATTTTATCCTTCATAATTTTTTTTTTTTTATGTTGTATACGGTGAGCGTCACTCCTTAAAAATGTTGTTTTATGAGAAAAACTAGTTTTAGATGGGAGATGGAAAAAAAGTGCAATTTGATTCCAAAATTTTTGAAAAAAATATATTTAGAATCTATAGACAAAATGTGACGAGACTCTAGTTTGCATCATCTTCAAATTCCTCACGGTTTAGCCGCTATAGGTGCCCGAATGTGAAGATTTAGTTAAAAATAATAATTTCAATGTCCAGTTTGGCCAAAAATTGTAAACCACTATTGTGGGATCACCCTGAGTGTAGATCCAATATGAGAAAAAGAGATTATGCTCCGCAAGCCAATATCATTTTCTATTATTGCAAGAAACAAGTACACATTGCAAGATTCTACAAGGGAAAGAATATAACTTGGTCTTTTGCTCTTTAAAAGAAGCCTGTTATTAGTTAGCAAAAGAAGTAGATGAACAAGATTTAAAAAAAATGGAGGAATGTGAAGTAAGGAATGAATCTGTACCTCAACAAGGTAAAAATGGGTTTTTCCAGTAACTAAAGAGAGATTATTAACTCAGGGAGAGTTGCAATTACAAAACTTCTCAAACCCTTGAAATGATTAAGATGTTGTAGTCTTCAGCATATTGGTAAATTGTGATATGAACTTGATTGGTCATGTTTCCAAAGTAAATAATCTCCTTGTAGAGGGGTCCTGAAGACTAATGGATTGTTGCAGTGTCACAGAGTGTAAAAGATGCTAATCAGAAAAATGCATTTGTTGTGGAGAAACTAGGGTTAGTGTGAGGTATATTTACCTCTTTTTTATCAAATTAATTTCATTCAAACTATCTCAAGTGAGTGAAAGAGCTAAGGAAGTGGAGAAAGTGTTCAACAAGTTTCATTCAAACCCTAACAATAGTGTTCAAATGTATTTCTCTGGTTTTCACTTATAAAACCCTAGCTGTAGTTATCTATCATGGTTACTCTTGTTGTCATTGATGTTATGGATAGACCAAGGCCGAAATTCAAGAAACACCCATATATATCAACTATGATCGATAGGGAAGGTGATTTCTCCTATGTTCCAATCCATGTGATCCACTCTTAAGATATCCACATCTACATTCATTTACCACTAAATGAATACAATTATCTAAAGATGATAGAGTTTAGGTTCAATAATCTCCTAGGTGATGACCTTCAACTCAAACCAGAATACACGAATATAGAATTGAAAGGATTGGATGTATAGAAATATTTTCCCTATTTTGGCTATAAAGATGACTGGATTAGATTTTCTCTAAGTCAAATTCATGAGGATATTTTTTGACTTGATCAACCTTATCTCATCATAAAAGAAGCTATCATGGTTGTGACTAGATTATGCTCCACCAGACTAGTACCTATACTGAAATCTGTCAAGAATGAAGAAGTCATGAGGCTCATCAGAGCTAAATTTGATAAAAGGGCTCTCACTATTAATGAAATAGCCGACCCAACTATCCATATGTAATGATGGGAATTGCATATGAGATATTACTCTAACAAAGAAGGACCAAATAGAAACACTACCATCTATACTTCTCTTCAAATGGTAAAGGAAGGAAAAGATTATGATCTCTACGAAATCCTGTGGCAAAAACTATTGGAAAATCTACACAAAACCAAGGAAACTCACTACAACTTATAGTATGGTACATTCATCATTTTTCTTATGTTCTACTTCATGAAAGAAATGCCTAGTTTTAAGAATGTGGTTTGGAAAAAGAATATTCTAGTTACACACCAAATAAAGTATCATATGTGTAATTTTTTGGACACCACTCAATGCACCACAAAATTTTGGAGTTTCTTTAAAAACATCCAAACTGAAATGCAAAAGAGAGATAGAATTCCCTCACATGTTGTGGAGAAGTAAAAAATGAAATCACTTTTATGGTTAATAAAGATAACTATTATATGGAAGCGGTCAAACCAAGGAATTCATTTATTATACCAATTCCCTATGAACTTCTTGGAGAAAATTGGATTGCCCATGTTGAAATTCTACTCAGAAAAACTAGGGATCCTTTTGTTGAAAGGTTTGGTACATATGATGAAATAACCAAAAAAATGGATTAAGGAGAGGGAAAAAGAAAAGGCAAAGAATAATGTAGGAAAAATGGTGTCTAAGCTAAAAAATATGTTTGGGACTCCTGGAGGTTTTGCGGAAGAATCCTATGCACTGCTACTATGCCAACATCTAAAAGGACAAGTAGATCCACTTCTATGACTACTACTACTTCCAGACATACTCAAACTCCTCCTAGTAGAAAAAGATCTGCTACTAATGTTCCGGTAAAGTCCAAAGTTATAGAAAGAAAGAAGCTAAGACCTAAATAGAAAAAATAAAGAGAAAAGATTACTCTAGTAAATGTAGTTGATGATGTGGAAGTTGAAGAAGAAGATTTGAAATCCTATGTTTCAAAGAGGAGAAAGAAGAATAAAAAGGAATATACATGGAAAAGGAAAATGATTAAGAAACATTGAAGACTCCTCTGAATACTTCCAAACATGTTCCTTTACAACTTGATTCCACCATCAATGCGATTGTGCAACATGAAGCCTTGAAGGAAGTTGCTGCTCTTTATGATGAATCATCTCATGATGACAATAAAACAATTGAAAAGGCAATCACTTCATATATGAAATTTTTTAACATGGCTCTTAATGAAATCATTGATCATCTTCTGACAAGTTTGGTAGATTTTCTCAACAAAAAAATGAATGTTGTTGCTGAAGAAGCCAAAATGAGGTAGCAGGCACTAGAAAAGGCTGGGATATCTATCTCCCATGATGAAAAAGTTAAATTGTCCCAATATCAAGCTCAATAATTCAAAATCAAACAAAGAATAAACATTCTAATGGGGAAGGACAAAGAATAAATAAAAAGGATGGAAAAAGAAATTGTTGAAAAGATAACAAAGATATTGGAAGGATTAAGGAATGCTGAAATAATCAAGGATAAAAATCCGTCGGATATCTAGGATACACAAGACATGCCTGATGTGATTGATCATATTGTGAATCTATCCATTTTTGAAGAAAATGTAACTACTAATGAAATGGAAGTTGTAAATGCTAAACAAAATGAGGAGATTGCCCCTATGGAAAGCACAAATACACAAGGTGCATAGGATCAGAAAAAAATAAGGATCTCACCTCTGGTGAACACTGAATATGACACATAACATAATGTGCCTTCCCCGATGAAAGAATATGTGCAAGATATAAAAGGAATTTTTGGATAGAAAGAAGGAAAGTTATCTTTGGTATGGAAATAAGAAAATAAAAAGGAAAGGTAGAAGAAAAGGAGAAAAAAAGTGAGGAAAAAAATATAGAAGGTAATCCAATTTTTTTTTCAGGATTCAAAGGATGTCAATACAAAGAAGTAGGAGGCTTTTGTAAACCAAGGGTCTTCCTCATCAGATTCTTTCAAAGAACTACTAGGGACGCAGATGTAGTTTCAACACCGATAGTTACGTCTTAGCTTTTACAAATTCCTACCATTGAGGGACAAGTTAACCTATCAAGCATTTCTCCCTTACATAAGATGCAACTTGGTGATGTCCTACACACTTCCACAAGGAAGGAAATCCTACAAGAATATGAAAAGAAAAGTGAATTAATTTACAATACTATAAAGATTATCCAAGAAGGATTACCAAAAGTAAATATTGATGTCTCCTTGCCTCCGAAACAAAAGATAAATCTCTTAATGGATTTTTCAAAGATCACACCTCTCTCTTGGAGCAAAAGGCAAAACAAGGTGCCTTGAGAAAAGTAAAAAAAAAAAGAATGATTGAGGCCTCTGATAGGTGTACTCATGCATACAATAAGTTGCAGGAAAACATAGAAAAGTTTAAGGATTATGTGAATGAAGCAACAACTCTTTATCAATTCTGTTTGAAGTGGTCAAGCTCCACCAAAGATGTCAAAAGTCAGATTGATTCTATTGAGTCATAAAATACATTGTTGGATGAAACTTATGATTTGTCAAAAGATATGGATGGATCTATCAGGGCACAAGTTAAAAATATTCATGTACATTGGTCATTGCTTTTGAGCTAGAGAGATTAGTTAAAGAGACAATTCAACCTGTTAAGAGTGGTAGTCAATATGTGGCTTGCAAAACTATCTAGATTACTAGAAAAAGCAATAAAAGTGGGCTAGAGATTAAAATCTCCTAGAAAATTAAATGAGGCTAAAGAAATATGCACAAAATTTGAATATAAAAATCATATACTCTCCTCAGCAACAACAAACTAGATTGCAACCTTAGAGCAATTAAAAGCAATTCATAAGAATATTCTTCCTTCCAAGGATGATGCAGAGATGTAAGTAAGATAATTTTGTCCATTTAAAGATTTTTATAGAAGCTTACAATATCTTTTTGAACCTATTCCTATACATAACATCCATTTTTGGGGTATCAATCTCAGGGGGAAAATATATTAAGGGGGAGCTCACACAGTTTTGGGATATTATAAATAAGATGACATCATGCCTTTTGCCCTTGATGTCAAAGGGGGATAGATGCATATGTATGTTTCCATCAATGACAAAGGGGGAGATTTTTGGAAATGTGTGTTGTCATTGAGGTCAACTTGTGGTACTAGCACACATACATAGTAGGTGAATTGATATAGTGAAAAGTGCTGAAGGTTATATGCTTCAGAGATTGATGGAATGCAAAGATTGATAGGTTGGTGTTGGACAAGTTCATTTGTGGTATATGGATGAAACCAATATATATGTGTGATGCAGAGGTGTGTACATATGTACACATGTGTTTTTCAATGTTCCCAGATTGATATCATTCCTATTTGGTGTACCACACATGGAGATAAGTGGAAGAAGATTGGCTAAGGCATTTACAATGTACACTCTGTGACAAAGTCATGATATTTTGGTCTGCATCACTTCACAGTACAAGATCCAAACTTGTAGTTTATAATTTATCTCAAGATGGTTGTGAAGGTGCTATATCCAAGTTTTCAAGTCACAATTCCTTCTACAATGAAAGTTTTAAGTAACAATGTTTTGGTTGGTATTCTAGCAGAACAATGTGCTGGTGAAGGCTTGGTAGAATGCTTTGCATTCCTCTTTTATTGAAGATATGGTCTTGCAATTTTGTTGACATGTTCAGTGATGCTTAATTCATACTACTTGTCAGTATCAAGTGTCTTGGTTTTCTACAAGCTTAGGTTTCTTGTAACAGTTAGCTATAGTTTATTTGGAATGCTTTGTTCTTGTTCTTTCAATGGGTTTTCTCCTCTTGTACCAACATCTTAGATGATTAGATACTTAAGGAAAGGTTTGAAGGAACATTGTGCATGATCTACGATGCCTACATCTTGGTCTACACAATGAATTTGGTGTCTCGCTGATGGTGTGAAGTCAAATAGTGAGAGTGTTAAGGGTATTGATACTATTCAGTTTGACATGACTTGTTTCATTCTCTATGGTTGATCTTGTTCAATTTTTTTTTGTCTTGAAGAATGTGTTGTGATGCATTTAGGCCCCGACATAGCATATGTTGATCCTCAACTAAATCTCTTTGTTTTTAGATATGTTTTAGAGCCGATCCATACAATATCAATTGTTTCATCCAATGGTCATCTTGGAACCAACTTAATTAGAGTTTTTTTTTTTTAAATTTATTGCGGAGGATATATATAGAAGGACAAATCATTTGTGAAGTGTGATGTGTGTGTTGGATACGTGTTACGAAAAATGTTAAACATGAATTATTGAAAATTTGTATGAAGATGTAAATGTATGAAAAAATGAATTATTCATCTCCAATAGTTCAAGTATTAGTTTTCTTATCATAATTTTCATGTACCCCACTCTGAGACAGTAAGTCTCATCAGGTCCTTTATATCTTGCTCCTAAAGTTGTCTTTGCTTCAGTGTGTGCAAGTCTTTAGGCAATGAGCCTTAAACTACATTGTAAAACCTTTTAAGGAGTGAAATTTTATATTGTGAGTTAAATTTCAATGTGGTTTTTTCCTCATTGGGTTTTCCATGTAAAAACCCTGGTGTTATGTGTGGTGCATGTTTTCCTTTCTTCTATTCTTTTAGTTCATGTGATTTGATGTGTTATCTGCAAATGTAATGTTTTAATTTTAATATATGTTGATTCACCCCCCTCTCAACATTTCTTTGTGTTCAATAGAAGAAAAGTGGTTGGATAAAAATATTTCTTATGATCATCTATGAGTTTTTGGGTGTGAAGCTTTTGTTCATATACCACAAGAAAAAAGAACAAAGGAGATGAAAAATATGGTGACAGGTTGTGGGATCCAGTTACCAAGCAAGTCACATGAAGTAGAGATGTAATTTCAATGAAAAGGTAATGGAAAATTTATAAGTAGTGATTTTTTTAGTGGCTAATATTCACCAATTGGCTAATAGTTGAAATTTGGGAATAAAAAATCGGCTAATAGTTCGAGCTGTAATGCAACCTGAATTACCACATTTTTATAAAATTTTATTTTATTATTTAAATCGCCAAATAATTTTTTTTAATAAAAAATTGAGCTCAAAAATTTGCCACAATATTCGATACATGATTAGATTAGATTCACCTAAATTTTATAAGTTATAGTAGAAATCTATATTAATTCATTAATAGTATATCATAATTATTAGTTGCTTTAGGGCCATATTTCCAATCCTTAGTTTCCACCATTGATCTACAATATAATGTAATGACCCTCATTACATTTTACAAGGTAAAACACACCCACAATCTATACTACTTATGGGACCTGAAATTGCTTTTGGATCATTGATCTTAGAAGATCAATGATCCAAAAGCAATTTTGGGCCCCATGAGCATTACAAATTGCGAGTACATTTACCTTGTGGAATACAATGAGGGACATTAGATTATATTTTAAATAAATGGTGGCAAGAAAATATTATAATCTACTAAACCCATTGATAATTTCCGCCCTTAGGCCCCTACTTGCCATTTGAATTATTATTTTTAGATTGAAAGGATTCACCATCACAATTAATGATTTTTTGAATAATTTTCCAATATTCACCAATATTTTCTACAAAATTTTAATGAAGTTAACAAAATTTCCAATAAAATTAATATATTTCTTTATAAAAGGAAAGATTTGCCAATAGAAATTAATATCTTTTTCCAAAAAAATGAAAGATTTGCCAAGATTTTATATCTTTTTTTGAGGGGGGTTTCTTAAAGTTGGGTAAATGCACAAATTTGGGTCCACTAAACATGGAAGTTTTTGCCTTATCCAAAAAAACAAAATTGGCTAAGCAAAAACGAGATCCCGATTTTTAAGAATGGGATCCCGATTTTTACACAAATCGGGATCTCATTTTGATTCGGGATCCCGAGCTTGAATCAAAAATGGGATTCCGCTTTTTAAAAAATGGGATCCTGTTTGCTAGAGGGTCCCAAACTGGTGAAGAGGAAATGAGATCCTGGTTTGTAGAGAACGAGACCCCGATTTGTAAAACTCAGGATCCCAATTTTTACAAACCGGGATCCCGTTTCGTAAGACTATTTATTTTTAAAAATTGAAGAAATCTTCATTTTCGCCTGCGTGCACGGGATCCAAGTTTGAGAGTGATAGTGACTACTAGAAGACCTCCAGGTACCCATACTCTTCCTCTTTTTTTTTTTGCATTTTTACATTCGAAATTGAAATTGTTGATAAATTTACTGTTTCTAGCATGTTTATTTCAAATTTTATTTCCATTTTAAGCATTTTATTTCATGTTATTTTTGAAATAATAAATTTTTGAAATAGATTAAAAAAATACGTCAAATTGTGAATATTTTCAATAGAAACAAAAAAATAAAACTTGAATTGTATTTTAGAAACAAAATTTAACTTTTGAAACTTGAATTATTTGATGAAACAAAAAAAATAAAATTTCAAAACCCTAATTGAAATGAAACAAAAAAATTGCATTTCAAAACCCTAGAAATTGAAATAAATTGAAAATTTGCATTTAGAAACCCTAATTAAGCTTTTTGAAATCTTGAATTCAAATCAAAGCAAAAAAAAAAGAATTTCAAAAATCTAGTTTGAATTGAAACTAAAAAATTGTATTAAAAACCCTAATTGCTTAGAAATTGAAACCCTGAATTGAATTGAAACAATAAAAATTGCTAAAACCCTAAATTGAAATCGAACAAATCATTTTGATTTTGAAAACCCTAATATTCGAGCTCAAGAAAATTCTTTTGCATTGCTTAAATGTTTTAAATTTGATTTGCATTGTATGGATAAAATGATATGTTAAAATTTAGTTTCAATGTTAAATTATAATTAGATTAGAAAAACTTTCCATTTTTTGTGAAATGAGTACATTATTGCTATATGAATTTTCATTTAGAACTATCTTTTATATGAATTTTGATAATTAATTTTAGGTCAAATAATCAGTCTATTCTAAATCTAGCTTCATCTAGGGTCTATTCAAAACCTTAAGTGAGGATTAAATTCAAAATCTAGCTTCATCTAAGGATCTAGGGTTCTTGAATTGAAGTTGAACTACTTAAGAAGAAATGTGGTATTGTCGTGAAATGTAAATTAAATTAGGGATGGTAAATAAATCAACTCTCTTTAAAAAATATAGATGTCTATTCTATTAGAGAAAAAATGAGGATTTTGAACAATTAATTATTAGAAATTAAGATTTATGTTATAATCTATTTTGAAGAAAAATATAGTTTTTAAATACATTTTTGAGAAAAATAATGGTAAGAAATATATAAATTAATTTAAAGAATAGAGTTTATGACATATGCATAATATTTATTTTTTGTGAAATTAAATGAGAGGGTTACTTGACACATAGAAATTAGTTCTATTAAAAATGAAGATTTAAGTTATTAAGTAGTGGCATTTAAAAACACCTAGGGGCACTAAGTGTTGGATCTCAGTTGTCATGTTCTCATAGGTTAGCCCTCATGATAAGATCAAGTTCATGATTATGGAAATGATTGAGGAGAATAGTATTCAAACTTGGAAATGGTGATGCATAATTAGATTAAATTCAGGTCCTCCTATTGAAGTGTTCCTATCATATAGTACTTTAAAAAATTTAAATGATTTGTGAATAATGATCAAGTGTAATTAAATGATAAAATAAAGACAATTGAATGCCTTCGAATACTAAGCAAGTTTAGTTGGCTCATAATGTATTATTAAATGTGTAAGGGATGAAAAATTTTGAATTTAAATTTTAAAATTTTAATGATTAAATCCATGGTTTAGGATTTACCATATATATGTACTTAGAGTATTGGTCTAGGATTTAAATTTTTGTACTAGTTACCTAGACACTAAATAATCTAAATGTTTCTGTTTTCTAAGTTCTTTTAGGTTCTTTCAATTACAAACAATCTAAAATAAAATACTTTCAATTCAACATTAACTAATTTTATATTATACATGTTTTATATCATAAAATTCATTTAAGTGAGTTCAATATTAATGAAAAAAATATTAAATAAAATAATCTTATATTCAATTAAAAAAACATCCAGTTAAAATATACATCAAACTCAATCTTAATCACACATAATTATGTGTTTCTATTATGGAAATAGTCAATCTATTCATAAAATAAAAAAATATTCATAAACTAGGCACTAACTTGCAAGTCCATTATTCCAAGGGCCACCCAAACTTCACCCTAAGTTCGTTAAACCCTAAGCCCTGAACTCTAAAATCTAAACCCTCAACACTAAAGCATCCATTTTGTCTTAGGACCTTATAATCAAATTTGGTTGCCTTAGGCAACTCCACCAAATTTGATTCCCTTAAGCCATGTCATTTTGTCGTAGAACCTTACTACAAAGATCCCCTTAAGCCAAATTTGATTCCCTTAAGCCATGTCATTTTGTAGTAGAACCTTACTACAAAGATCCCCTTAAGCCATCGTATTACCGTAAACCCTAAACTCAAAACTCTAAACCCTAAACAGGCTAAAGACATCATTTTTTCACCAAATTTTATTCACTTGAGCCATGTCATTTTGTCCTAGGACCTCACTAGACATAGATCTCCTTAAGCCATCCTATCACCCTAAATCGTAAATCAATGTCTTAAGGGGTCCTAATATGACATTTCTTAATGGGATGAAAGAAGTTTTTAAAATTTGGTGAAGTTGCCCAAGGCAACCAAATTTAACAATAACAAGATTGTGCAAGATTATAATATGAATGATATTTGAAACAAGACCTATCTCAATCAATTGTTCCACAAGAAAATGTTCTTCACTAAAGCATTCATTTTGTCTTAGGACCTTAAAATCAAATTTGGTTGCCTTAGGCAACTCCACCAAATTTGATTCCCTTAAGCCATGTTATTTTGTCCTAGGACCTCACTAGACATAGATCCCCTTAAGCCATCCTATCACCCTAAATCATAAATCGATGTCTTAAGGGGTCCTAATATGACATTTCTTAATGGGATCAAATAATTTCTTAAAATTTGGTGAAGTTGCCCAAGGCAACCAAATTTAACAATAACAAGATTGTGCAAGATTATAATATGAATGATATTTCATGATCTAGGTTGGTCAGAAACAAGACCTATCTCAATCAACTGTTCCACAAGAAAATGTTCTTCACTAAAGCATTCATTTTGTCTTAGGACCTTAAAATCAAATTTGGTTGCCTTAGGCAACTCCACCAAATTTGATTCCCTTAAGCCATGTTATTTTGTCCTAGGACCTCACTAGACATAGATCCCCTTAAGCCATCCTATCACCCTAAATCATAAATCGATGTCTTAAGGGGTCCTAATATGACATTTCTTAATGGGATAAAATAATTTCTTAAAATTTGGTGAAGTTGCCCAAGGCAACCAAATTTAACAATAACAAGATTGTGCAAGATTATAATATGAATGATATTTCATGATCTAGGTTGGTCAGTTGAAACAAGACCTATCTCAATCAACTGTTCCACAAGAAAATGTTCTTCACTAAAGCATTCATTTTGTCTTAGGACCTTAAAATCAAATTTGGTTGCCTTAGGCAACTCCACCAAATTTGATTCCCTTAAGCCATGTTATTTTGTCCTAGGACCTCACTAGACATAGATCCCCTTAAGCCATCCTATCACCCTAAATCGTAAATCGATGTCTTAAGGGGTCCTAATATGACATTTCTTAATGGGATCAAATAATTTCTTAAAATTTGGTGAAGTTGCCCAAGGCAACCAAATTTAACAATAACAAGATTGTGCAGGATTATAATATGAATGATATTTCATGATCTAGGTTGGTCAGTTGAAACAAGACCTATCTCAATCAACTGTTCCACAAGAAAATGTTCTTCAATAAAGAATTCATTTTGTCTTAGGACCTTAAAATAAAATTTGGTTTCCTTAGGCAACTCCACCAAATTTGATTCCCTTAAGCCATGTTATTTTTTCCTAGGACCTCACTAGACATAGATCCCCTTAAGCCATCCTATCACCCTAAATCGTACATCGATGTCTTAAGGGTCCTAATATGACATTTCTTAATGGGATCAAATGATTTCTTAAAATTTGTTGAAGTTGCCCAAGGCAACCAAATTTAACAATAACAAGATTGTGCAAGATTATAATATGAATGATATTTCATGATCTAGGTTGGTCAATTGAAACAAGACCTATCTCAATCAACTGTTCCACAAGACAATGTTCTTTACTAAAGCATTCATTTTGTCTTAGGACCTTAATCAACTGTTCCACAAGAATCCTATAGGGTACTCCCATGAATCCTACCCTATAGGGTACTCCCATGAATCCTATCCTATAGACCTATCTCAATCAACTATTCCACAAGAAAATTTTCTTCACTAACTTGCAAGCTCATTATATTCCAAGGGACAACAAAACTTCACCCTAAGTTTTGTAAACCAAATTTAACAATAATTAGATCATGCAAGATTATAATATGAATGAGATAAATCATGATCTAGGCTGATTAATTTATGGTTTAGGGTGGTAGGATGGCTTAAGGGGATCTATGTTAAACTCTAAACCGTAAACCCTATAACATTCATAAATTGTCTTATATTAATAGTTAATTGTATTTTCATTCAAGTAACATGCATTAGACATAAATGAGGCTTACAAGTTTATTTTATCATATGTATTCAATTAGGCCATTTACATTGAATGGTTTAAGGGTATAAATCCTAAACATGTATCTTACATTTTGAAATTACAAATCTAATGCAGGTTCACTCATATCTTCTAGAGATCACATGGATCGATTCAATAATATTCACAATCAACCTCCACGCTCTCCATCTCCACCACCTTCACTTCCACCTCCACCCACTCCACCTCATAAACCCCCACCTCCACCACCTGAAATCAATGGTGCTCGTTTGCAAGCACAAATCAATTCCAATGTTAGAACCATCCAAGATCAAATCAACATTATTCAAAATGAAGAATTTGTCGCACCACTTGTGAGGATGATTACATCTAGGATGCAAACCATTTTTGATGATGTCAAGGATATGGATGGGATCTTAGATGAGCATTGAAAATGGATAGAGGAGAGGAGAACTTCTGATTCTGAAAAGGAAAACGCAAATAAATGAAGAGATGCAGTAGAGAGCCACAATAGTTTTTAAATTAAGACAATGATCTTAAATAGTTATGAATTTATGAATTTGGTGAACGATGGTTATTTTGTGTGATGAATTTGGTGAACGATGGATATTTTGTGTGATGAATTTGGTGAACAATGGATATTTTGTGTGACGTGAATTTATGATTTTGGTTCTAGATGGATATTTTTAGATGGATGGTTCTAGATGGATATATATATGCATTAGATATAAAATGAGCTTTTTGTGAACGTTTCAAGTTTATTGTTTACTATGTACACATGTATTAAAATTGCACATATAGTTGTTAAATTTTGAAATTTGTATGTATGTACATAGTTTACTTTAATGATGTATGCATGCAAATTATGCATGGTATTTTTTATTTTAAATGTATGTACATGTTAAATGCATGGTATTTTTTAATTTTAAATGTATGTACATAGTTTACTTGATCAAGTTCAATCAATGTATATGTGTGTTTCAATTTTATATGATCTTAATATATGTATGCATGTATCATATTTAAACAAATTTGCATGTGTGTTTCAAATATAACTATTTCTTATAATTTTTTAAGTTTGTATGTTAATTTAGTATAATTTAATGCAGGTGCACACTTATATCTCATATCATGGATGATTTTAATATTGATGATATCATCAATCCACCACCTCAGCCACCTTCACCTCCCCCTCCACCTCCCCCTCCACAACCTGTTGCATCTGATGAGGCTCACTTACGAGCACACATAAATGATCAGGTTGTATCAATGCTATGCAGAGTCAAGAATTGATTCCACCCCATGTTAGATGTTTTGCATCTGCAATGCAAAACGTTGTGGATGTCATCAGGACCATTGATTTTGATCTAGATAGGCATAGACGAGTCAGAGAACAAATGAGACAATTTTATGCTAGTGGTCTCTCTTATAAAGAAATATTAGACCTCAAAATAAAAAAATCCCACCTAGCCCCCTACTTTCTCGAGCCCGTTACTCGACAACCCATTCCTGTGAACAAATCTAGAATATCCATGAGGTGGTGCATACATCCACAGATGAGTGCAAATTTTTGGGATCGATGGTATATGGTTTTTGATAGTGCCCCACATGCTAATTGGGAGTGCCCATTGTATTTTTTGAGGAAATTATATGTAGAGTTTGTTATGGGGCACACGCCCAATTATTTTGATTTTAAATCATTTTAGGGTGTTGGTGGCGGCATGCCACAATAGAGGTTAGGGGCAAGGGTTGATCCCCAATGCCCTGTGCATGCACAACCCCTTGTTGTTGCTCCTAGTCCTCCCATTCCTGCACCTATGCATCATTGATCTATGGTCTTGACATTAGGTTCCCTTAGTACACTCGTAGGAGACCTTGATCAACATGCTTCTGCGATAGCGGGTGGGGAGCATAGAGATGATGATGATGGAGAAGTGTTCTATGGAGCTAGTCCAAGTACCACTCCAGGAGTTTCGAGGCCCATCCCACATGTATGTACCAGTTGCCATCAAGTATGCTATGGACCTGATCAGGCTACACCTAGTTTGGGTGGACGTGGAGATTCTGGTGGTTCATTTGGTCACACCAGTTCATTTGTAGAGTTTCTTATAAGAGGCGAACATCCTGAGGACATTGGTACACAGGTATAAATATGCATCTACACGTTCATTTTATAAGAATTTTGATGAATGTATATATCAAATTAAAGTTTGCAATACATTTTAACAATCAAACTGTTTGGTGTATAGACGATAGTAACGATGGGGCAATCATCCGTTCCAAAAGTACATACATCGACACCAGTCCTAATAGGTAACCCTTATGGGGTATTTTGATTTCAATTTTTTAAATTATAAATGAAATGATTTTTAACTTGAGTTTTAAATTGATAATTGAATAACATATATGTTTGAAATATTTATGTTGGTTTAGGCAAGTCAATCGGTTTCCACGTCGATTCCACCCGAGGGTTTCAAGCACTCCTCCACTATCGATCATCGTAGACCAGGGGCAGGTACATTTATATTGTAAATTGTTTAACTTACATTAGTATAGTTACAATTATGAATTTTTAATTCACTATATGTATGAAATGTGCATGTACACTTGTAAATATTATAAGCTTGTGTTACATGTCTACATGTCTGTCAAGGTTGATACCACAATCAGAATGGGCATCGGGCAAACATTGGATTTTGCGGTTACTCATGAGGCCTCTGATTTTCAGGTTGTTTAAATAAATTTCTACACAAAATGTGAAAACTTGAATATATATATATCTACCTAATTCAAGTATGTACATGCTTTAACTTTGATCTTGTAGGACTTTGTTAGTGCGACTTTCAGCCCTGACCCAGACATAGTTACACCTCCAGGAGGGCATGTGGAGCAGGCTCCAGATCAAATGGTAATTTAAATTTTTTATTATATTTAAATTCAATTATAACTTATATATTGTGAATATATAACTAAACAATTTTAAATTTCAAAATGAATATTAATATAATTTGAGCTAATACATGTTTTAAATTTTTTTTCTTTTATAGCATGTGACACATCTAGTAGTTAAGAATGTAAAAACATGTCCTGCAGAAGAGGGCGCACAACCTATGGATATGGTACAATTAAAATATGATAAATTATAAATTAATTTCAATTAAATCATTTTTAATTGTAGACTTGTGCATCTAATTTCAACTTTTTTTGTCTTGTTTGTGTAGATTGATTCAGAGAATGTAGAGGTTGCTTCAGGTGCAGTAGAGCATCCAAACCCAGATATGACGGTAATTTAATTTTAATATGATGAATTATAAATTAAATTGTCATTAATTTTTTTTCATTGTCTTACATATGATTTCATCTTTCTCTTGTACAGAGTGTTTCAGGTCATCTGCATAGTCCGCATGGCACGAAGAGGTCTCTTGATTATAGAGACAATACATGACCTAGAAACATGATTTTGTGGGTTATATTTGTTTATTTTGTGGACTATATTTTTGGTTTGTCACGTACTCTATTGGACTTTATAATTCATGGTTCTTGAGTACTTAGTTGGACTTTAGTTCATGGGTTGTACTATGATGGACTTTTTTTCATGCACTTAATATATTTACATAAATTATGGACTTTATTATTGTTTGAAATTTTAATTTACACATATACATTTATGCATTTTATGTTCATAGTCAAGATATTAATAT
Organism: Sequoiadendron giganteum; assembly: GCA_007115665.2. Lineage (NCBI taxonomy): Eukaryota > Viridiplantae > Streptophyta > Pinopsida > Cupressales > Cupressaceae > Sequoiadendron > Sequoiadendron giganteum. The sequence goes on from VCHN02001519.1 coordinate 20,995, forward strand.
AGGACATTAATGTGAAATTAAATATAAATATGAAATTAAAGTTGAAATTAATAGGACATTTTAATAATTATAGTTTACAAATTTAGTGATCTCATACATGATATGTACATTCAATAATTAGCTATAATTAGTCAATGAACTTATTCAATTCACGTCAATCAATAATTAGTCAATAAATCATAATTTACAAACCAAAGCAATTTGTTTATATACCAGAAAGGATAAAATTTTAAGAAATAAACAAAACCATACAAGATTAGAGAACAAAAGCATTAATAAATTCTATAAATAATAAAATCCAACACTAATTTATAAGTTGTCAAAACAAATAATGGCATCCAATACTATTTTTTAAGCTGTCAACACAAATAATGGATTCCAATACTAATTTATAAGCCATACATTGAGAAAAAATAAGGGGACATCTTAAGGGGTCATAATACAGTGTCTTAAGGGGACATCTTAAGGGGTCATAATACGACGTCTTTAGGGGATGTCTTAAGGGTTAATAATAGAACGTCTTAAAGGGATGTCTTAAGGGTTCATAATAGAATGTCTTGAGGGGTCATAATACAAAGTCTAAAGGGGATGTCTTAAGGGTTCATAATAGAACATCTTAAGGGTTCATAATACAATGTCTCAAGGGGATGCCTTAAGGGGTCATAATACAATGTCTTAAGGGGATGTCTTAAGGGGTCATAATACAA
>VCHN02000983.1:0-26889 GCA_007115665.2 Sequoiadendron giganteum
CTCTCTCCTTTAGTTGTAGAGCAATATATTCCGCAAGAATTTTGGGTTCTCTATAAGGTTTCTCAACTTTTCCTATAGAAATGACAAGTTCTCTGTTTACAGAATCAAGCATACTTTGTACAAGCATATTTTGTACTTCCTTTCTTAATTGCTTCATTTCTTCTTCTTCATCTTTTTCTTCACTCTGTTTTTCTTCACTCTGTTTTTCTTTACCCTGTTTTTCTTTACCCTGTTTTTCTTTACCCTTTTTTTCTTTACCCTTTTTTTCTTGGCCCTGTTTTTCTATAAACAAGTTGACAAATGCAATATATATATTTACTGAAATCAAGTCGGTCTGTTTGAGAATCTCTATACGTGTAATTCCTCCATAACTAGAATTTATCGAACCTTTGATATGTTGTACATAATTTTCAATGCAATTATATATTCTCTCATCTTCTCGTAGATCTTCGGAATAATCCCTTCCTTCAAACCAAAGGGAACAATGGTTTTGAGTAAAACCAAGTCTAAAACCAAGTGGATTTATTTTGTTTCCCATACATATTTTTTTTTAGTACTTTTTTTGCAAGTAGTAGTATATTTGCGACATAAATGGATTATGCTTCCATCCATTTGGATATTTTGTTTCTATTTTTTTACCATAATTGAGTTAGAGTCATCTAAATCCTCCAATGTAATACTTATATGACAAGTAGGTTTCTGTATTGGATAACCGCGTCCCCGAGCTCTAGGTCGAAATCTTTGAAAAATAGGACCTTCATTCACTTCAGCCACAAGGACAAATAAAGAGCCCTTATCTATATTCATATTGTGATATGCATTTGCGGCTGCAGAACGAAGTACTTTTAATATGGGATAATATGCTCTATGAGGCATCCAATTCAGTATTGAAAGTGCCTCCATATAGGTACAACCACGAAGTTGATGAGCTACTCTACGTGCTTTATTAGAAGACATACGTACATGTTTAGCTACAGCTCGTATTTTTCTAGTTGAAGCCCCATTTATAAATTTCATCTTCATCCTCCACAATGAATTAATGTATACTATTTATAATACAACGATACTTTTTTAATTGTTTCTCGCTTTTTTTTCTTTTGTTGCTTTTATTTTATTTTTTTTTTTTATCGTTTTTTGATTTTTTATCCTTTTTCGCATGTCCCTGAAAAATGGAAGTAGGTACAAACTCTCCTAATTTGTGGTTTATCATACCATTTGTTATAAAATGGGTAAATGCAGCTTTCCATTATGAACAGCTATGGTATGACCAATCATTGCGGGTACAATGGCAGATCTTCGGGACCAGGTGACTATTATCCTCTTCTCTTTATTGATGTTTAGATCATCTATTTTACTCAACAAATCATCAGATACAAAAGTATTTTTTCTTAGTGAATGTGCCATGGTTAATTACCTTTCTTTTTATTGATAGAAAATAAAAAATGGATTTACGACGATGTTTATTCCTACTTACGTCGACGAAGGATTGAAACATCACTATATTTATTTCTTTTCCGACTTTTTCTTCCAAGTGCGCTATAGCCCCAAGGGGTCAGGGGTTTTTTTCTGCCAATTGGAGCTCTTCCTTCATCACCCCCATGAGGATGATCCACAGCATTCATAACTACTCCTCTTACTTCAGGACGTTTACCCAGCCAACGTTTGGACCCAGCTTTACTTAAAGTTCTATTTTTCCATTTAACGTTGCCTACTTGTCCAATTGTTGCTGAGCAGCTCTCAGATATTAAACGAACCTCCCCAGATGGTAATCTTAATGTGGTCAATCGACCTTCTTTTGCGATCAATTCTGCCGCAGCACCCGCTGCTCTAGCTAATTGTCCGCCTTTTCCGACTTGTACTTCGACATTATGTATAGTCGTGCCTAAAGGCATATTGGTTGAAGTAGACCTTTAATTTGTAAAAATCCCTTCCCAAACTGTACAAGCCTCTCTCAGGGCATACAGCTTTCTGGATGTGGATGAATATTTATATACTCAATGTATAATATATACAATATATTTTATAGAGAGATTGGAGATGAAGGGCATACTTTAAATTCCTTATGTCCTTATTCTTCTGTACATCCTAGGTTTTTTTATTCCATCATCTGGCTTATGTTCTTTTTTCATGTAGCATTCAGAATGAATGACTTTATCAAATTACGTTAATGCTTTCGCATCTTCCGGATAACGTAGGAGGCATTTGGAAATAGAAATTTTATTTATTATAAAAAAAAATATTTTCACTGTTCAGCTTCGAATCTGCCTTTGACCATCAAATCAAATGTGAGGTACTTGTTTTTCTCTTCATAACAAGGGTTCCTTTACCTTATTTGTTTCTGCTTCAGACAATTAAGTCTTCTCCATATTATCATATCTCTGGAGTCAATAATTCCAGAAACTATTGAACTCAATCACCAGCTGCTCTTTATCCTCAGTTTCCCTTTGGGGTTGATCCCATCAAAGTATCCTAGTTGGATCAGTGATAGATTTTAAGGTTTTGCTGTAAACCCAATCGGGTATTTCCAATTACGTAAATTAATAATTCAAACTGCACTCAAAGGTAGGGCATTTCCCATTGATATGGGAGCTCTTGGACCGGAAAGAATAGTATCTCCAATCATAATCCCTCTCGGATGCAAAATATATGTCTTTTCACCATCTCTGTAGTGCACAAGACAGATGTATGCACTTCTATTAGGGTCGCTTTCTATTGTTACAATTTTTCCCAATATGTTTTTCTCACTACGTTGAAAATCAATCTGACGATATAGACGCTTGTGACCTCCTCCTCTATGTCGTATGGTAATAATTCCACTGTTATTACGACCTTTGCCACAACGATGATGGCCGGAAGTCAATTTCTTTTGTGGATGAGATTGAACTTTTCGATCAAAACTTGATAGAGATTTCTCACGTGTGCCCGGAGTAAAAGTCCTGTACGAACGGGTGGTCATGTTATTATTTATTGAACTTAAATAAGTTTCATTTTGAAGGAAAAAGTGGAATAGAATAACCTGGTTTTAGTGTAATAATCATACGTTTATAATGCATTCTATGTTTCATCATTTGTTTTCTATTTCCTCTTTTTTCTTTCTTTTGCGGAGGTCGATAACTATTGACTCCTACTACTTTAACATTGAAGAAAAGTTCAATCCAATTTTTGATCTTTGTTTTATTCGATCCCGAATCGACATTTAAAATATATTGATTTTTTTCAAATAGACTAACACCTTTTTCTGTAAGTACTAAATCTAGATATTGAACTTCATACATAAATATTTCTCCTTTACTATCACTTACAAATAAAATACAAATGTCTATATCCACCTTTATTATAGTTCAATAAATAGAATTAAACTATATTTATATATGATACAATAGGATTACATAGGAAATCATGTTTTTAACATATTCTGATTTGGGTAACTGTCTTCTATTGAATTGAAAAAGAAAAAATGTTTGATCATACATCTATTAGATCAATTAATGCCAATTGTCTGATAATAAAAATGTATTGATATGTCTTATATCTATAAGATATAAATCGATGAATATAGATTAACCATGTTTTAAGAAAACCTAATACATAGATCAGCTTAAGCAAAAGAATAGAAAAGTTTCATTGTATCGCTGTTGTACACTTCTTTAATCCTAAGCACTTGAGAATGCCAAGTCTCTTCTTACCTTAATGAGACAAACAATTTCCAGAGTCTAAACAAACTTATTTATATTTCCTAATAAAATGTGAGATAACTTGGATACAATCTTGATTATATATTTTGACCAATTGGATCTATTTTTTCCGTGATTCTCTCTACGTTTACTAGGAATGGCTCCGAATAATCCTCCATCATTATTTCTAACGGTGAATAGTTCTTTTTTTATTTTCTCAAATTTACATAATGCTTTCTTCTTTGTAAATAATCAAATTTTTTTTTTTTTTTCATTGACTAGTATTCCACCAATTTGGTAAACCTGGCAAGATTCCAAACTGCCTTTGACGAAATTATTGAAATTGCCCAAGGCAATACTTCATAAAACATGTAAGATATTGTAGAGAGAAGCTAATGTTTTATATTTGCGGACTTCCAATTCGTGTGGGAATCGTTAACTAATCTGATTGGGTCTGCTAGCTCATTCAAAATCTGAACAAAGTACTTAATTAGAACTTAGGTATGAGATTCATAAAATGATCTTATGCTTAATTCTTCAAATATTATCTTTCTGATGAGGGATAGTTTATTCCTATGCTGAGAAGTGGAGTAAAAAGGAAGGATCAATCCTTAAAACGCTGACTGGACTATTTCTTCTATTATTGTTTTCTTTTTTTAACTTTGACTGGAGAATAGCCTTCAATTCGAAAGGCAAAATAAATTGAAGTTTAAGTCTACACTAAATTTGTAATTAAAGAGAAGTGATCAAATAATTTCGGGCACATATGTAAAAAAGTGTAAAAAACTAGAGGCATTTACTTCATTGTATTCTTTTGAGATGTTATATCCGTATTTATTAAACCTTTTGTCCCTATCTAATAGATAAAGAATGATATCGAGTGTTTGCGAACTGCCGAAGAATACCGGTATGCTTCTATAAGTAACATTTCGTGTTGGTGTAAATAAACTGACTATACTTCCCCTCCAGACAAATGTTATGTCAAACTTTTTCTGGTGTCTACTAATACGAGATCTATCCATTTGTATATTATAAAAGAGGACTTTCCCCCCATTTCAAAATCCTTCAATGGATACGCGCAAAAAACGGGCTAATTCGGCAGCTTTCTGTTCCATTTCACGCAGGGTAAAATTTTCTTCAGTACGAGTTAAGGGGATGTCTTGTTGGCCCTTTATTTCCATATAAAGAACACGACGAGGAAAAATACCTTCTTGAACTTCCATCTTGATCGCCTGAATATCCTTAATAAGAAATTGGAGGAAAATACGGCGATTTCTTCCGGGAAATCCCCAACGAAAAGGCATACAATTCCTTCTTTTTCATCAAACTTATTATAGCCACTACCCACATTGCACAAAATAGTGCACCACAAATAAGAGCTAATAAAGAGACCTGCAATCCCATAAAAACACATCACAATTCCTTGTGGAACAAAAAGTATTTGCTGAGATGGCAATAAGGGTATCAGGTTTCTACCGAGGTAACTTGAAATTCCGACCACAAAAAATCCTAGTGAACCCAAACAGAGGAGACAAGCAAAAAACAAATTGCTTATTTTTCGAGACCCTGTTATGGGTTCTATCCAGAGCCATTTGGATCGACGATTCATAACAAATTACGTCCTATTTAATTCGAGGGATTGAACAAATTTTCCCTCCCACCCCGAAGTCATTCTCATAAATTGGCTATATTAATAAACTAGCCATATACATATAAGCATTTTTTTAATAGTATATATCTATAACGATTCTATTATTCTTCTTTTCCCATGTTTTTTTTTTGTCTGTGCTTTTTTTTAGCATGGAAATTTTGTCCTTAACTTATTGATTATCAAAATGATACTTCATTGTATCAGTCAAATGAAAATATCAATCTCTATATTGAAATGTCTATATACACATATTTTGAAGTATAAGTAAGAAAGATTTATTCTTTCACACATGGGTCTATATACTATGTATTATACATATTATACCATATGCATTTACATTCTATCCATAGATTGTTATTTATCATATATGAATAGATCTAAATAAAGAGAAATATCTGTTTAGATCTATTTAGTAAGGTTTTATCTTATATTAGACAAAAGAAATATATATAGGTATATATATATTGATCAGATTCATAGAATTTCGTCATTTTGAATATAGAAATAAAGAAAAACCATTGTAATTGCTGGAAAAAACAAACCCACCAAAGGCACGAAAAGAGAGGGTAAGTTGTTCATTATTATATCAAAAGTATATTAAATAGTCTTTTTTTCTATTACAAAGATAGATTATAAGATCAAATGAGTGATAGGACCAAATAAGCGGTCGTGCCTTTCTTCGTAAAATACCTAATTCATTAGGTCTTTTGTAAAGTAATTTATTACTTTACTTTGTTTGATACAAAACAAATGGGACCAATTTCCACATTGTATATTGGTACATATAAATGATAAAATATATCCGCTTCTCAATTCTATTTTTGAAACTGTTCTATTAATAGATGTTCATCTTTGAGACAAAGGTCTAACTCCATAGCATAATCTTCTCTAATGCGAGAAAGTTACATAGTGTCTAGTTTTTCTGATAAAGGGGTATTTTCATGGGTTTGCCTTGGTATCGTGTCCATACCGTCGTGTTGGATGATCCTGGCCGGTTAATCGCTGTGCATATAATGCATACAGCTCTAGTTTCTGGATGGGCCGGTTCAATGGCTCTTTACGAATTAGCAGTTTTCGATCCATCCGATCCTATTCTTGATCCAATGTGGAGACAAGGTATGTTCGTTATACCTTTTATGACTCGTTTAGGAATAAAGGATCCATGGGGTGGATGGAGTATAACCGGAGAAACTGTATCTAATCCAGGTATTTGGAGTTATGAAGGTGTGGCCGGGGCACATATTGTGTTTTCTGGCTTGTGCTTTTTAGCAGCTATCTGGCATTGGGTATATTGGGCTCTAGACGTATTCTGTGATTCCCGTACAGGAAAACCTTCTTTAGATTTGCCTAAGATTTTTGGAATTCATTTATTCATCTCAGGAGCAGCTTGTTTCGGATTCGGAGCATTTCATGTAACGGGTTTGTATGGCCCTGGAATATGGGTGTCTGATCCTTATGGACTAACTGGAAAAATACAACCTGTAAATCCGGCATGGGGAGCTGAAGGTTTTGATGCTTTTGTTCCGGGAGGAATAGCTTCTCATCATATTGCAGCAGGTATATTGGGTATATTAGCAGGTCTATTCCATCTCAGTGTTCGTCCTCCCCAACGTTTATACAAAGGATTACGTATGGGGAATATTGAAACTGTCCTCTCCAGCAGTATTGCTGCTGTATTTTTTGCAGCTTTCATTGTGGCCGGAACAATGTGGTATGGTTCCGCAACCACTCCGATCGAATTATTTGGTCCTACTCGTTACCAGTGGGATCAGGGATACTTCCAACAAGAAATAGATCGACGGGTTCGTGCCGGTCTGGCTGAAAATCTAAGTCTATCAGAAGCTTGGTCGAAAATTCCTGAAAAACTTGCTTTTTATGATTACATTGGGAATAATCCAGCTAAAGGGGGATTATTCAGGGCGGGTGCAATGGACAATGGAGATGGAATTGCTGTTGGTTGGTTAGGACACCCTATTTTCAAAGATAAAAAAGGACATGAGCTTTTTGTACGTCGTATGCCTACCTTTTTCGAAACATTTCCAGTCGTTCTAGTAGATGAAGAAGGAATTGTGAAAGCCGATGTTCCTTTTAGGAGAGCAGAATCCAAATATAGTGTGGAACAAGTAGGTGTAACTGTTGAGTTCTATGGTGGTGAACTTGATGGAGTTAGTTTTGGTGATCCTGCTATAGTCAAAAATATGCTAGACGTGCCCAATTAGGTGAAATTTTTGAGTTAGATCGTGCTACTTTGAAATCGGATGGTGTTTTTCGGAGTAGCCCAAGGGGTTGGTTTACTTTTGGGCATGCTACATTTGCTCTTCTTTTCTTTTTTGGGCATATTTGGCATGGTGCTAGAACTCTATTTCGAGATGTTTTTGCCGGTATTGATCCGGACTTGGATGCTCAAGTAGAATTTGGGGCATTCCAAAAACTGGGAGATCCAACTACTAAAAGACAAGTGGTATAATATGGTATTGCTCCGTTCGTTAATGCAGTATTGAGATTTTGAATCTCAGGAATCAAAATCTTTTGATTCCACTTTTTTATGGAAAATGTTGTAATTAGTACGAAAGCTATCTCTATTAATTGTAAACTACGATCGAATTTATGGAAGCATTGGTTTATACATTCCTTTCGGTGTCGACCTTAGGGATCATTTTTTTCGCTATTTTCTTCCGAGAACCCCCCAAACTTCCGGATAGAGGGGGAAAATAATTTATTTTTCAAATCCTCCTTCTTACTTATAATAAAAAAGTGACCTTCCCCATCGGGAAGGTCGTTTTTTTCAACTAATCCTCATGCTCTTCAAAAGGATCTCGAAGTTGTTCAGAAGGTTGCCCAAAGGCGGTGTATAGGGCATAACCAGTAAAACTAACAAGTAAACAAGATATGGAGATAGCGACTAAGGTTGCAGTTTCCATTGGTAGGCAATCCTATGTATGTATATATGCATAATAGTATACAAAGTTAATTAGATCTCAACCAATACTATTGTTTTTATGGCTACACAGACCATTGATGATACTTCCAGAACCGGACCAATACGAACTATTGTAGGAAATTATTTAAAACCCCTTAATACAGAATCTGGTAAAGTTGCTCCCGGATGGGGAACTACTCCTTTTATGGGTATTGCAATGGCTCTATTTGCAGTATTCTTATGCATTATTCTGGAGATTTATAATTCTTCCATTTTATTAGACGGAATTCCAGTTAGTTGGGGCTAGAAAAACTAGAAAATCCGCCCGGATCCCGAGTTCATCCAAACGAAAAAGAATTAAGAAAGAAAAAATTTTGAATAGCTTTCATTTTTAGGTTATTACGTTCCGGTAGTTTGATCGTGTAATTACTTTTATCTAAGGATTTTTTGTTTTTTTTTTGTGCGACTTGTTAAAATTGATCTCTATTCTAGTACAGAAAACCGGTCTGTTGTCTTCATAAAATAAAGACGGTCCTACTACCTCGTTAGATGCTGCTCTAATAGTTAATATCTGGAGCACGAGGTAATATATTCAAGAAAATCTGAACTATGGTTTATGCCTGTTTTTGAGACCTCGTGACCAAGCTTCTTAATAATTGAAAAAACTATGATAATAAGTTCAGGGATCTCTCTTCCTTTTTATACTGATGCTGACTAAAGAATGAGATAGTATTTCATTTTCTTTAGTTAGTCTATTTCATTAAGTAAGTAAGAATGAAATGGAAAGGTTATAACCCATAAAACCTTTCGAGTATTCAAAAAATCATCAGGGTGAAATGAAAATCTTAGGTTTAGATTTATTCATCTATTGAGATCTCGACAAGATAATTCCTATTGATCATCAATACTAATTGTTTTCTAGGTGATTTATATCACGAATAGGATAAAAGATCGTTCAAAAGGCCTATGGCGATTTATTTTGCATAACAATGAGCCAACTTGAAATTTGAGCATTATCACTATCAAGTTTCTTTTCCTTCTTATTGTAGGAAATCATGGATTATTGTGAATCCTCTTCCTTCATACAAAGAAATGAAATAGCAAATATTTTTGTATTTTACAAACCATGTACTTTATTAAAAAAAGTATTTGGGTGTTCTTGTTTAAGCCGTATGAAAGGAAATTTTCATATACGGTTTTCAGAGGGGGAATTTGAGTTTACCTATCTCAATAAAGTATACGATTGGTTCGAAGAGCGTCTCGAGATTCAGGCGATTGCGGATGATATAACTAGTAAATATGTTCCTCCTCATGTGAATATATTTTATTGCCTAGGGGGAATCACACTGACTTCTTTTTTGGTACAAGTAGCTACCGGTTTTGCTATGACTTTTTACTATCGTCCCACCGTTCTAGAAGCTTTCGCCTCTATTCAATGCATAATGACTGAAGTGAACTTCGGTTGGCTAATCCGATCGGTCCATCGGTGGTCAGCAAGTATGATGGTTTTAATGATGATCTTACACGTATTTCGCGTCTATTTAACAGGTGGATTCAAAAAACCTCGCGAATTAACTTGGGTTACGGGTGTAATTCTAGCTGTATTAACCGTATCTTTCGGTGTAGCCGGTTATTCTTTGCCCTGGGACCAAATTGGTTATTGGGCAGTCAAAATTGTGACCGGTGTGCCTGAGGCCATTCCGTTAATAGGAGCTCCTTTGGTAGAGTTATTACGCGGAAGTGTTAGTGTGGGTCAATCCACCTTGACTCGTTTTTATAGTTTACACACTTTCATATTACCCCTTCTTACTGCTGTATTTATGTTAATGCACTTTCTAATGATCCGCAAGCAAGGTATTTCAGGTCCTTTATAGAAAGGAAATATACATTTTGAATCAGTATTCAAAACCTATTATTTCACGATATATCATTGCCGCGAATATTTCTTATTGAAAATAGGGAAATAAGAAAGCATGTTTCTCGGATTTCTCCTTTCAATTTTGAAGTATTCTTTATTTAATACAAAGAATTGAAGTAGATACTCATCTCAGATGGAGAAAATGGATTATGGGAGTGTGTGACTTGAACAATTGGTTAGGCCGTGCAGATCAATTTTAGGATCTGCCATATAAAGATTCATCACGAAATGTGTCTCTGTCCCAATTTTCTTTCCAAAATAGGAAGTTTAAAACCTGGGTAAAAGGCGAGCACTTTGTTGTGTTCCAAGAGAGTTATTTCTATGATCGAATCCGAATTAGGCTCCGTGAGATCCAGTTAATAGTAATAACATATCATAAGTCCAATTTATTACTTGAATTTTCCTTTCCTTTTCATAGTATGAAAATGCATGCATTTCCCTTGCATTTCAATAGGGTAAACTATCGGAGTAAAAGAAGGGGTCTAAAGAAGGAAAAAGGCCAGATCATTAACAAGTTAATACCTTGTATGCAAAAAAAAATTGTGGCAGTCGAGATGAACACAGATTACAAGGAATAAGATGATCCAAAAGGCATATTGATCATGATCTAATTTGTGAGCTTACTTGGGTACTGGGCATAGGAAACAATAAAAATTATGAATTTTATATAAATCTTCTTAGTTATACTTATTCTAACGATACGCCGTTCATTATTTTTATTTCAATTATTGCTCGAGTCGGATGATCCAAATTGACATGTCCGGTTCTTTCGGGGGATAGATTCATAATAATCTACTTATCCCAATAACAAAGAAACCTGACTTGAATGATCCTGTATTAAGGGCTAAATTAGCTAAAGGCATGGGACATAATTATTATGGCGAGCCCGCTTGGCCCAATGATCTCTTATATATTTTTCCAGTAGTTATTTTTGGTACTATTGCATGTACCGTAGGTTTAGCAGTTCTAGAACCATCAATGATTGGTGAACCGGCAAATCCATTTGCAACTCCTTTGGAAATATTACCCGAATGGTATTTTTTCCCCGTATTTCAAATACTTGGTACAGTACCTAATAAATTATTAGGTGTCCTTTTAATGGCTTCAGTACCTGCAGGACTATTAACAGTCCCTTTCTTGGAGAATATGAATCAATTTCAAAATCCATTTCGTCGTCCAGTAGCTACAACAGTATTCTTAATCGGTACCGCAGTAGCTCTTTGGTTGGGTATTGGGGCAACGTTACCTATTGATGAATCTTTAACTCTAGGTCTTTTCCAATTTGATATAATTTAGAATATCTTAATATAGGAGAGGAGAGAAATCTTTTGTTTATATATCTAGGGAGAGACCTTAAAGCAACTACTCCCTAGATATATTTTTTTGAATAAGATATCTTCTAATATTGTTATAAAATGGTCAAAGATTTCTTTCAATTACTTTCCAGAAGAACTTAAAAGAAAGGAATGAATGGATAGATTCAATAGAACTATTTATTGAGAAATCTAAACCGGATTCCCCGGTGAATCAATTCCAATATTTCGCTCTAACTACGAGAGGTTTCATTTTAACATGCAGAAAATAACCTAAAAAAGAAGAATAAGTCTTGGATAATTCAAGACTACGTATCCTATACGGTTGAAACCAAAGATGAAAATAGTATTGCCAAAAATGAAACAGATGATATCTCCATTTTTCACTTCGAGGTGAGTCCCCTTTATAGCTATAAGGGATCTTTCTCCATATCTCACATAATGGATGAAAGAATCCTTCAACAACCAGATCTTTTTTGTTGAAATTTGGCGTGGAAATATAACAATATGTTTGATCTTTTTAAAAAAATGAGTTCTATCGGGAAAAGATCCATATAACAACGATTGTGAATTAAAAAATCGTTTCACAAGAGGAACTAAAAACGATTCGCATTCATATACATAAGAATTCCACAGGAACAGGGAGAACCTCGTATTTTCCCTCTGTGTAATTAGAGCTTTCTGCAAATTTTCTCGACTAAAACTATTTTTCCATTCATGGAGAATGGATCGTAATAAATGCAAAGAAGGAGTATCTCGGATCCAGCGACGAAAAATTCGAACCAAAATTTCCGGATGAATTGAGTAGGGCACTCGTATATCTGATATATAATTGGAATGTAGTAATTTATCCTCCATAAGAGGAAATATGCAATGGATAGATCGAATACTATTCCATCCATCCATTCCTTCTATTAAATGTTTTGATCGCATTGCGAACGAAACTTCCAATACAACTGTCAAACCTTCTAGTATCAATTTAGAACAAAAATTCTTATTGCATTCAATAAATTGATTTCGATCGCAATTCCCCAACAAACTAATTGAATTATTCTGTTTACGTATCCGACGAATCAAACGTTTTACAGTTAGGAAACTAAAAAAATGAGAAACTAAAATTTCCGTTGGTTCGGAGAAACCAGGTCCATCTAAATAATGATCATGAGCAATTGCGTAAAGATCTTCCCGAAAAAAAAGTGGATATAAAAAGAATTGTTGCCAAGATCTATGTTTGTTTTGATTTCTTTGTAATTCATCCATTTTTGTAAAAAACCCCGGACCCAAGAATAACCTCTTGGATTATTAAATAATACATAGTGCGATCTAGTCGGGACATAATAGAAAATTTCTATCTGATAATTTTAACAGAAATCTTCATTCGTCATGAAGAAGAACGAAAATCTTTTATTTTGGCGGTCCGATCGCTCTCCTGACTCATGGAATTCTATTCCATGAGTCAGTACACTATTTCTCTTACACATTTGTAGCAGAGTACTTAGGACTCATTGTGGATGTAGAAATCCCTGATTTACTACAGGGAAAAACTTCCCTTATCGGTGACTAAAAGGCTCTTAACTTCTGATTAGTAAAGGGAATTCCTCGTTGAAATGAGGAACAAAAGCTCGTTCCTTTGGTTTTACTTATGATTCAAGCCATCCAGCTTTATCCATTGACTCACTTGACTTAATCACTCGCACTCTCAAATTTATTTGATCTTATTTCAAAAGAATCCATTTGTTCAAACAAATTATGCACACATGTAAATAATATGCATTTACATGCATGCATTGAATTCCTTGGCTAAAATCCGCTTCTGATCAAAAAAGAAAGTTGAGATTCTTAGAACGACATGCTGTGTTTTCCATTTTATTTACTTTTCAGGATCAGTCGCCGTCTTACTAATTTTACCGATGGTATAGACGAATTGAGTAGTTCATCCGAACGTGTAAAAGACCATAGTCGCACTTAAAAGCCGAGTACTCTACCATTGAGTTAGCAGCCCTTATTTGGAAAGATACAGTTAAAATGTAATACGCAGTTATTCCAACCGATATCAGATTTAACAATCGTTCTGATTGAACGACAGAAATAGAACCTTTCAGCATCGAGGGTATATAATTTATATTTACAATTTCTGAATCAAATCAAGTGATCTTTCCGGATCAGGTTATTTCTGATCCGTTAAACGAATTCACCACAAAAAAATGAATGGTGGAGATACTCACTTTTATTCTATTCAAAAAATATCGATATTGGCAATATGCATGGTGGAGATGCTCATTTTTATTATATTCAAGCACTATGCATATTGTCAACCCCAAAATGTTGGGAAGATTTGTTGGATTGGCGCTACATTAAGATGAAAAATTATTAGAAATATCAAGCCGTTATTCATTAAAAATCAAATAATAACAACTTTTTTTTGTGTTTTATTTCATCGATTCGGTTCGTTCTCGGTGGAACAACTCTAATCTTTTTCATTTCTTCCATACCCGTTGAAAATGATTCTTTATGTGCTACTCTATATAAGATCGCACAGCAGTAAAATACATGAAATGAACATATAATAAGAGAAATAAAAACGGATAATAAGAAAACAACCATGACACAAAACGCGTATAATAAAAAAATTTTATATGATTAAAAGTTATTAATAAATTTATTGGACCTAGGCGTAGACGCATTATTTCTCCCCCCTTTTGAATAAATTTAAAGCACGTTTAAAATGATCAATTTTTGCCCTAAGAAAAATACCATGAACAGTTTCCGTAGGTTGAGCTCCTAATTCGAGAAAATGAACAATATCACTATAAATTAAACTAGTTTGATTCTTATTCATTGGATCATAAAAACCCAATTCTTGAAGAGCTCTTCCTTCCCTTCGAGACTTAACGTCAATTGCAACAATTCGATTGGTAGCTCATTGGGCTAGATAGACAAGATGCCCCCTACCCCCCCCCTGGAAAACGTATATGAAGGTTTATCCTCATACGGCTCGAGTAATAATTGAATTGTTTAAATAGGATCTCCCTATCTATAGAACAGATAGATAATATTAGATATATTATCTCTTTTGCTTATTAAGGAGATAAATGTTGAGCTAAGAGCATCTTCGAGTCAAAATGGCCGATGTCATAATCCACAGAACTAATCATGTCGTTCAAGTCGCACGTTGCTTTCTACCACATCGTTTTAGACGAATTTTTATCATAAGATAGATCTCTTTATCTGATCCAAGATGAATATGTAATTATGAATAGTCATTAACTCAATTTCTACAATACATTTTTAGAATTATTTGTTCTAGTTAGCTAGGTATTCAACGCTTCTTTAGCTGCGTACATTACTTCGACAGTAATGGTTTCAATCCCCTTTTGTCGTGCAAATTTCTCAGTATTTCTTTCTACCTTTTCTCTGGCAAAATGAGGAATTTTACTTAATTCTAGTCGATTTTCAGGATTCCAAACTAGGCCTATATCCGTAGACAATGATTTGGATATTATTTCTTTAGTATCATGACCACCAAAAATATCTAGAAGATGGTCCTCCATACCCCGAGCAAATGAGTTATAAATTAGATCAGCTATTTGATTAGTACCTTCGTAACCTAGAAAGGGTCGGTATCCCAAGGGAAAATTTTGTATATGAACTGGTGCAGAAATAACTCCACAAGGAATATCAAGGCGTTTACCAATATGACGTTCCATTTGAGTACCAAATATTGCAGATGGTTCCATGTGAGAGATCATATCTCCTACCTCAGCATGATCATCTGTGATCAGTATTTCATCGCAGAAACCTTGGATTTGCTCTTTGGACCATTCCGCATCGTGTTTGCAATAAGTACCTGCACAACTCACACGAATCCCCATCTCTCGAACAAGTATTTTAGTTATTGAAGCAGCATGAGTTGTATCACCAAAAACGACTGTTTCTTTGCCCGTTAAATTCTGACAATCAATAGATCTTGAAAACCAAGCAGCTTGGGAAACAAATCGAGTTTGTCCGTCGATATAAGGTTCATAATCCCCTCTTTTACCCGATAAACTAAGAGCCAAGGTATTCACATTTTTTTGAATCTGGCGGATCCACTCCGCCATATCTACAGCTCCCATGGGGGCTGTAGATATGTAAGACATCCCATATTCTTTATTTAAATACATCGCTGTCATTCAACCCACTTCACGATAAGGAATTAAATTGAACCAAGCTTTTGGTAAACTTTTAAGATCTTCTACAGATCCTCCTTCAGGAATTATTTGATTAATTTCGATGTCTAGATCTCGTAATAAACGTCTTAACTCACGACAATCGTGTTGATTATGAAAACCAAATGTAAAAATTCCAATTATATTGACAGAAGGCGCATCGGTTAGAAATTGATCCCATTTTTCTTGTCTATGACATCTATCTAAATAATATCGAACAACCTGTTCTAAAGTTCTATCCGCTGCCTGAATTTCATTTACATGATAATGATCAACATCTGCAAAAATGACGTCGGAATCAGAAATTATGGATGCTCTATTCACAAAGTTCTGTAAATCTTCTTGCAAAATACTAGAGGTACATGTAGGTGTCAATATGATAAGATCAGGATGTTCTTCCTTATCTTTCCGAAGAATAATATCCACAACTCTTTCTTGAGATCCACGTGCTAGTACGTGGCGATCTACTATGCTAGCAGTTGCAGCAGTAAAATCTCTTTCGCGTTCTAACATAGAACGCATTACATTGAAATAATCATCTCCTAGAGGAGCGTGCATAATGGCATGCACATTTTTGAAAGAACTAGCTACTCGTGGGGTTCCAATATGAGCAGGACCAGCATACATCCAATAGGCTAATTTCATAAATTAGACTTTATCTCCATCTTAATTTCATCTGTATTCCCATCTTACACCACAAATATATCCCTTTCTCTATTTAGATCTTATTGAAATCATATTTCCGTTCTATAAGTATAGTCTACGAAAGGATGAGAAATCAAAAAGAATTTTTTTCTGATTTTTCGGAAGAATACTGTTCCACCTGGGACGGAAGGATTCGAACCTTCGCAATAACAGGACCAAAACCTGCTGCCTTACCGCTTGGCCACGCCCCATTGGTGTTGTTTTATTTTAATCAATTAATAGAAATTGAAGCAATGTTTTATTGTAATCTGCATAGCCGATTCTTTACGAGCTCTCTCAATTCCGTTAAGACGACCTTTAATTTGTATTTTAATACCTTCTACATCTGCCTTTTCAGCCAGCTCAATAGCTTTTTTCATTATTTTTCTTATTTCAACTCTCTCCTTTAGTTGTAGAGCAATATATTCCGCAAGAATTTTGGGTTATCTATAAGGTTTCTCAACTTTTTCTATAGAAATGACAAGTTCTCTGTTTACAGAATCAAGCATACTTTGTACAAGCATATTTTGTACTTCCTTTCTTAATTGCTTCATTTCTTCTTCTTCATCTTTTTCTTCACTCTGTTTTTCTTCACTCTGTTTTTCTTCACTCTGTTTTTCTTTACCCTTTTTTTCTTTACCCTTTTTTTCTTTACCCTTTTTTCTTGGCCCTGTTTTTCTATAAACAAGTTGACAAATGCAATATATATATTTACCGAAATCAAGTCGGTCTGTTTGAGAATCTCTATACGTGTAATTCCTCCATAACTAGAATTTATCGAACCTTTGATATGTTGTACATAATTTTCAATGCAATTATATATTCTCTCATCTTCTCGTAGATCTTTGGAATAATCCCTTTCTTCAAACCAAAGGGAACAATGGTTTTGAGTAAAACCAAGTCTAAAACCAAGTGGATTTATTTTGTTTCCCATACATTTTTTTTTTTAGTACTTTTTTTGCAAGTAGTAGTATATTTGCGACATAAATGGATTATGCTTCCATCTATTTGGATATTTTGTTTCTATTTTTTTACCATAATTGAGTTAGAGTCATCTAAATCCTCCAATGTAATACTTATATGACAAGTAGGTTTATGTATTGGATAACCGCGTCCCCGAGCTCTAGGTCGAAATCTTTGAAAAATAGGACCTTCATTCACTTCAGCCACAAGGACAAATAAAGAGCCCTTATCTATATTCATATTGTGATATGCATTTGCGGCTGCAGAACGAAGTACTTTTAATATGGGATAACATGCTCTATGAGGCATCCAATTCAGTATTGAGAGTGCCTCCATATAGGTACAACCACGAAGTTGATGAGCTACTCTACGTGCTTTATTAGAAGACATACGTACATGTTTAGCTACAGCTCGTATTTTTCTAGTTGAAGCCCTATTTATAAATTTCATCTTCATCCTCCACAATGAATTAATGTATACTATTTATAATACAACGATACTTTTTTAATTGTTTCTCGCTTTTTTTCTTTTGTTGCTTTTATTTTATTTTTTTTTTTTATCGTTTTTTGATTTTTTATCCTTTTTCGCATGTCCCTGAAAAATGGAAGTAGGTACAAACTCTCCTAATTTGTGGTTTATCATGCCATTTGTTATAAAAATGGGTAAATGCAGCTTTCCATTATGAACAGCTATGGTATGACCAATCATTGCGGGTACAATGGCAGATCTTCGGGACCAGGTGACTATTATCCTCTTCTCTTTATTGATGTTTAGATCATCTATTTTACTCAACAAATCATCGGATACAAAAGTATTTTTTCTTAGTGAACGTGCCATGGTTAATTACCTTTCTTTTTATTGATAGAAAATAAAAAATGGATTTACGACGATGTTTATTCCTACTTACGTCGACGAAGGATTGAAACATCACTATATTTATTTCTTTTCCGACTTTTTCTTCCAAGTGCGCTATAGCCCCAAGGGGTCAGGGGTTTTTTTCTGCCAATTGGAGCTCTTCCTTCACCACCCCCATGAGGATGAATACACAGGGTGGCGGTGTTTTTCTCAAGCTGCGGTTTTGTGAGAGGGCGACATTTGCTTGGGCGGCAGGCTGCATCCACCGCCGAACCCCATAGTTGGGCGCGGTGGTGTAAACACCGTCGACCCAATTGTGGGTGTCAGCTGTGTATGCAGCCGACCCATAGGGCAGTCGAGGGAGTCCGCATTGGGCATGGCTCTCTCCCCACGCGCCTCCCATGGGGGTGCGGCGGGGAGGTGAGCCCCCAACGCCTCCCCCCAAAAAATAAAGTTTTATTTTTATTTTATTATTTATTTATTTTTATAAAAACAAAAACTTCCAACTCTATGGATTTTCCCCAAAAAATCCAATTTTTAAATAATAAAAATAGGGTCTTTATTCTCCAACCCAACCAAAATGAAATATATTAAATATATATATATATATATGTATGCATACATATACAAGTATATATATACATATGTATATATATTTATATATTTACAAGGAATTTATATAATTAATTGAGGAAATAATAATAAAAAAGATCATTTTCAGTCAAGAACACATTTCATTTCCTTTTCTTGAGAAAAACCAAATAAATAAAAACAAATGTTTGATTTGCCAAAACAATTCAACATGAGGTTTTCAATATAGATAAGGTTTTTTTTGCATTTTTCAACATGATTTCCAATAACAACTTATATAATTTAAATCTCAAAGCAACCAATTTCTAAGACATGAACCTGATTTCCTTGAGTTTGTGAGGAGATCCAAATGGTGCTCAACTTTCAACTTCAGCTCCACAAATTTTTACAGTTTCAATCCAAAACCCACAAAATGCAAAAATATTCTTCCCTTCACTCTTCTCCAATTTCCCATGCTTGTTGAAAAAAAATACTTATGAAGAAAATTCAAATAATAAATAAAATTCTCAAAAATATCTCATTCAACCACCAAAGTCAATTTTCTAAAACAAAACAGAAAATATCTCAAAATATCTAAAAATATCTCTATTTCCAATTTTTGAATTCAAAATTTTATAAAAATGCAATTTAAATTCTTTTTCTAAATTTCCAATTTAATCCTTTCAATTTCAAACATTAAATCCATAATTTCGCAATGAAATACTTATCTGATTTAAACATCATCAATTTAATTAATCAATAAAATTAATTTAATCCAAGATTAAATCATTTTATTAATTAAATTAAATTAATTAATAAATTAAATAGCATTTCTAACATCATTACCAGATTAATTTAATCAACCACTTAAATACATAAAGCCATTTAATTGCCCTTTTCAACTTGCAATTGAATAATCGAAGAGGGAACAATATTCAAAGCAACACAACCCAACTAACACCTGATGACACACTATGACTAGGGACTTGGCACAAAAAACCTAGCTACTATCTCCCAATTGAATATCGTTGGGCAATGGACATGCTCAAACCTGTGAACCTAGGTGGAGTCGATGTCTTGTACCTGTCAACCCGTGAACAAAGAGTATATCCACATGCATAAACATGTCATGTAATTAAAACACACCGTGAAGAGGAAATCACGAAATCGTAGGGCGCTCGCAAGCGAGTGATGTGATACTGTCCCCTTCACCAATACAATGTAACTAACTGACAAATCTAACATATTAATATAATCCAAAGCATAAACATCATTAATTCGAATATCCATTTATGTTAATTCAAAACATGAAATAAATATAACATCATATTAAAACACCATCACATCAAAAGATAACATTAACGTCGCTTTATAGATAGCAAACAAATAACAGTCGGGTACCATAGTCAAGGTACTAACAGAAAGTACAACATAAAAGAGCAGTACACTGTTCAATCAAAAGGACAAAATGGAGGGGTATTCCATCCTCCCCCCCTAAGGTTAGGCTTACTCCTGGAAGCTTGCAAATAGTAGGGATATAAATCCCTCATACAAATTACATACAAATCAAAACCTCAACCCCTGAGGACGAGTATCTTGCACTGAGTGACCAACTCTAGAAGTGTTCCGCTGCGGACAATCCCTAGCAAGTGGCCTTGTTGGCCGCAAGAGTAACACCCCGTGTTACTACCAACCCCTCTACCTCCTAAAGGTGCAGTAGACTACTGCACACTACCCCAGTTAGCCACAGGCTGAGAACTCTGGACTGGCTAATCAAAATTGTAGCGTTTCGCACGCCTCCAATTTATGTCCCCCTACCTTGGTTGGAAACCTTTATGTTTCCCTTGTGATACCTGTTGCTGCTGTTGACCACTCGGAGATGGTCCCTGCTGAGATCTAGAAGGTGCACCTCCTTGAGGCTGACCTCCTTGAGGACTAAACTCTTTTGCTAAACCACTACCATACTGAACATCAATGTGGTCTCCTAGTGCCATAGCCAAGTTTGCTACCAATAATTCCATCTAGCTCAAGGCGTGATACTCATCTCCTCAGTGGTGATGCCAGTGGTCGGATAAGAAATAGCCTCTAAACCACTCTAGGAAGGTCTCTCAAGATATTGAGTGAATATCAGTATGGAGATTCTGCTCCTCTAGTCTCCACCATGTGGACGTGAGTCCCTGCAGATGCACAATAGTGCACCATGCTTTGGTATTACTACCATATGGGTGCATAGAAAATCATCGATCGAGGTCAATGAGCCAAGTCTCAACCTCTAAGTGACTTCCTACTCCATCAAATAAAGGTGGACGTGCCCTAAGTAAATCCATCATATGCACTGAGTCTACTGTCTCTGCCTGCACCAAAACTACTCTCACACCAAGATTACCCTATGCATCTACCTATCGCGGACTAAGGAGTGCCAATGCCTCCTCAAGTGCTCTATGTGTAGCCTCAATCCCTACTTGATCCTACTGATGATCACCGACCCTTGGTGCATATTGAGATGCCTGATGTTCTTCCTGATCTGGAACAACTGATACACGAGGAGGAGAGTCATGTTGACTCCCACCACGATCGCCTATATGGCCACGACCACGCCCTCTACCTCTTTCGCGTCTAGGAGGCATAATCCTCCACATACACGTCAAGGTATTAGGCAAGGTACACAACTTAAAAGCCTACAGCTAAAAGCTTAATGGGTCCATCATAATCCTAGAGTACCCAGTGTTTAAACCTAGGCTCTGATACCATGTGTAATGCCCCACCACGCAACCCTAGAGGAAGTTGCAATTAACTACTTAAATAGACTAATTTTATTTTTTTGTTTAAGTATAACTAACATGCAAGTTCAATACCCATTGCCAACAACCTCTAAGATTACGAGACAAAGATTATATAGAACCTCAACAAAAAACATGAATCTAAACCATATCATTTATTTACTTATGAAATTAAACACATACATTCCAAATAAGATAAATACATCAAAGCATAAGAGCTAACTTTCAATTTCATTATTCACAACTAAACAATAAGATTACATCTCTCATTCCCCAAATGAGGCAAGAAAAATAAATAAGGCTACAATTACAACTTCCACCTTGATAACAAATGAGGGGTAATAAATCACAAGAACAACTGAAATGAAATAAGTAAGAACTGAAACTGAATCCCACAAGCTCTCCAACTGGAAGTCTCGTCCATATGAACATGAAGAAAGAACCCAATGGATTTAGGTGCATGCCACTCAACCAAGTGGAACCCAAAGGCCCACCCCCCGTGCTAGGAGATAGTAACAAGGAATCCTAGCCAAGACCATCTACCCCTAGGCACAAACTAACACATCACTGACCCAAACTGACACAACCAATCACATGTACCACACAAGTACAACTCAACATGGTCACATTGCTTCCAGATATAAAATAGATTAAGTATGTTAAGAGAACCATACACATAATGAACAAGTACCAACTGTTGTCCTAGACAAAGTGTTATCACACAGTTCATCATGGGTTCACCTCTGGGAATCTTCATAGGCTTCAGCCCCCATAAAGGGTTATCCTAGTGACCTCAACCGAATCTTGACCCCCATACTCACTCATGCAGAATCAAATACCTTTCGTACAGACAAGATAGATGACCTTGCCATTCTAGGCCTTCCCACTCATCCCAAGTCTAAACGAGCCCTTGTGTCTATGAGTGAGGAAAAATTATCTTGATTAGTAAGAAGTTAGTCCTAATCTTCTAAGTATTGTTTTAGTTATCACTTGATTAACCACCTCTGAAGGCTATCCAGTTTACCTCTTTGGGATCTGATGCCTATCGGAAGCCACTCTTCTATTTGACAACACACAATCAAACCAATTGCCAAGGGAACCCAAGTGCTACAAAATAGATATACAACCACTCCAACTCTAGGAGGAAACCTAAAAGAGACTCACTCCAACACTGGGGGTACAACCATAACAAGCCACTCCTCTACTAGGAGTCACAAATCACCTTAACCACTCCTTCCATAGAGGCACAAAACATCCCCGTTCGTGGAAACTGGGTTAAACACTGAGTAGACCCCATGCACTACCCAAGGAATTCACGATAGGTTGACAAACATCATACAACAACCCACATAACTGAAAATCCCTACTGAACAAATTTCCCCAAGGCGATAAAAGAAGGAATCATATTTAAACCAACAATTAATCAAGAATTAAACCTGCTTCGGATTTCCTAAATCCAATTCTTTTAATAAAATTCCATAGATTATTGCCATAATAAAACTAATTTAATAATGTCTCTTTCAAACATAAGCATAAGTTTGAATCAAATATTCAATCCTTAATTGCTTGTAATTAAAATAAAATAAACATTTAGTACTTTATTGCTTTAATGCAACAAAATAGATAACGATTCCATTGGACAAGGATGAAATTTGAATCCAATATCACATACTCTAATTGATTTAAATAAATATAAAATAACAATTTATTTCCACCATTCATAAAATAACGTTTTAAAGTAATAAATATTTCCTCTACTTGACATAACCATTCCCAAAACAATTTAACATAACTTAATATTTGTATTACTTAAAACAAATATACTACCCCATCTAAATTTATTTATTTTCAATAAAATCAATAGTTCGCTTAAAACACAACATTATAAATTTCCCAATCATATTGCATCATAACATCATTTGATCAATATTATTATATGTATCTTTTAAATATATTTATTTAATCATTTAATCTAAATATATAATAATATTAAATATTATATAATAAAATATTAAATATTAATATATATTTAATCATTTAATATATATTAATATTTAATATTATATAATATAATATTAATATATTAAAATATATTTTATAAAAAAAGTTAACAAAACTTTGGCACTTTTTTCCCTCGGTCTGCTCATCGATTTAGGGCTGGGTTGGCCACGTAGGTTTTACACAGGGTGTGTAATGCCCCGCCATGCAACCCTAGAGGAAGTTTCAATTCACTAAACAAGCGTACTAATTTATTTTTTAAAAGAAGTGAATTAAACCCACATGTTCAACTATAATTGACAACATCCCCTAGGGTTACATAACTGAGATTACTTAAAACCCCATTAACATACTTCATCTAATTTACATTGAAAGTAAATAATTCAAGTAATAACATTCAACAACATAAAAAGATACGAGATAAACGAAACATTCATTACATAAATCTATTACATACATCTATTACAATCCTCATTCCCAGAATGAGTCAAAATACAAAAGTATGATCATTACAAGGTCCACCTCATAACACAAGAGGGGTAAATCAATATCATTACAATATGAGATACAAAGTACAAGAATTAAAAGTAAGAAATGCGAGATGTCCATTTAGAAGTCTCGCCACCAAGTACTGAAGATCAAGGGGACCCAACGGTTTTGGTGCATGTTCCACCCAACCATGTGGTACCCGAAGGCCCACCCCCCATGCTAGGAGATAGTAACAAAGTAACATGGACGAGAAACCTACTACCTCAAACCAAAGGTAGACTCAAACTGACACAAGCTGACTCAACCACACATATGCACAATATAAGTCTATCTCAAATCATGGCTACATTGCTTCCAGATATAATATAATCAAGTGTGCTAAAGAACCATACACACAACATAACACAATGTTATCCTAGACAGAGTGTCATTGCAAGGTTTGTCATGAGATATCCTTTGGGCATTCTTCATAGGCTCCGACACAAGTAATCCTGGTGACCTCAACCGAATCCCGACCCTCATACTCACTCAAGCGGAATCAACTACCTCTCGTACGGACAAGATAGTTGATCTTGCCATTCCAAGCCTTCTCACTCACCCCAAGTCTAAACAAGCCCTTGTGCCTATGAGTGAGGTTAATTTATCTTGATTAATGTGAAATGCATCCTAATCATCTAAGTATATATTACTTTAATTTTCAGTTGTTAAAATCACTTCTAAAGGTTACCCGGTTTACCTCTTTGGGCTCCGGCCCCTAACAAAAGCCACTCTTCTAATTGGATAACACACTACACAATCTAAACTCCAAGGGTAACTCAAGTGCTACAGGACTAAACAAAAAATTCTCTCCTATTCTAGGAGGCAACAATAAAGAAACCCACTTCTACACAAGGAGGAAACCAAATCACTTGTAACACTACCCAAGGGAAAATCAAACAATAACTTAACAAGGGAATGACCCACATCTACTGGAAGACTTTACAATTAAAACCTCAAACACCCATTCTCAAAGTAATCATTAAAAGAGGAATCAATATAATCGTGCATTGGCAAAGAAAAATACTATATTTGGTTATCCTAAAACCATGTTCCTAACTGATGTTTCTCACAAAAAGAAGAATTATACCATTCTAGAATTTACATTGAACAATAAGTTTTTCATTAAATACATAATTTCCACAACTGAATCAAATCATGAGAATAATAAATTCAACTATAATTAGTTGTCTAAGTTGTTAAATGTTCCTATGTTGACAAGGTAATAAATATGAACTTCTACAAGCGAAACATCATATATTAAAAACAATATCCGCTATTTAAAAGAACAACTCCTATTCTCATTTTGATCCAACAAATAAACTATATAAAAAAAAACTTTAATAAAGATAAATAAATATATATATATATCATATACATAATATATATATATTAAATATTATATAAAAAAAAATATTAAAACAAAATTAAAATAAAAATAAAAATTAAAATTAAAAAAACTACTTTTAAAAACCAAAAACGAAAAAAAATTAAAAATTAAAATTAAAATAAATAAAAAAACAAAAAACAAAAATCAAAATAAAAAGTGACAGGGTCGGACGGTACGCCCTGCCACTGTGCGCAGTCCATAGTCCTGCCCGCGCCGACTGACTTTAAGTACAGCGGCCGGCAGTGCCTATGGGGGCCGCAATCCCCATGGGACAGTGCGTCCCCCCATGTAGTGGGCGCACTGCCCAGTGGGTACTGCGTACCCACTGGTACAAAGAAAAAATAGTGGGGGGCCGAACCCCCCCACACATAACATTTTTTTTCAAATAAAAATTTTCCAAGAAAATTTCGTACGCAGTACGAATTTTCGTACTCTTGCCGTATCAGCGATATTTACAAATAATATAATAACACAGTGAAATTAAAAAAATCTATATATATGTAAATATAGATTATTTATATCATATTAAAATATGATATATGTAATGTATATTTACATATATATATATATATTTTTTCCAGAATTTCATCTACTGGTGAAATTGAAGAAAATAGATTTAAAAACCAGTAATAAAATTGACAAAACAATAGATATCTCATGCATAAGAGATTTATAAACTGAAAACCAAAAGAAGCCATCCTTCCATGTTTTCAAATAATTTAAACAAGGAAAAGTAATACATTGATTTTGAATTTCTCAACAAATTTTCTAAAAGGGTTTGCATTTTGTAGAACAAATCTGAATACCAAAATGTTGTAGTTTAACCTAGGGTTTCAAGAAAAATCACCCATTTGCAAATTTCTTATAATTTAGAAAATAGGTTAAACTAGGAACAATAAAACAAAGAAATAAAAGAAAACCTGGTTATTGAACCCACAGGAAATTGCCAAAATTCTTGATGCAGAATTTCCTTTGAACTCCACACAATTCTTTTTCCACAATGCAAAGAATCTCCAGCAAGCTTTGATCCAATAGCTCCACCTTCTTCACAGAATTTTCTCTCCTTTCAATTTAATTCTCCAAACAGAAAATAATTCCAAAACTTTCATGTGCAAACCCTCTCCAAAAAACTCATACCTGTAAAAAAAAAAGAAGGAAGAAGAATCCCCAAATTTTTCTGCCCTAATCTTATAAAACATCATTTCCTCAAAATTCCAAAATAACCTAATGCAACCCTCATTTACATTCAATGCAAGAAATTGAATTTAAAAGTTAATTTCATTTCCCCTTTTTTGGAAGGCCCTAATTTTGACTTTAAAGTAAAATTTCAATTTCTCATAATTCCCTTTTTGATTTAATTTAATTTAACAATCAAATACACTTCCTTAATTATTATTAAATTATCTAATAACTAAATCCAATCCCTTGAGATTTAAATTT
>VCHN02000877.1:0-28292 GCA_007115665.2 Sequoiadendron giganteum
TGAGGGGGAAGAGGAAACAATGGCCGACACCCATTTTCGGCAGATGTTGGACACGGCTTTGGAAGAAGAGGAAAACACAGAACAAGGGACCCAAGGGTCGGGAGATACCCAGATTATAGAGGAGGATGAGCCTGAGCAGACCAGTGCAAGAAGAGAGGAAGTGCACGAGATGGAGGCAACAAAAGAACAGAACAGCCCCTTGTTGTTTGTAATCCACAGCAGACAGTGCCTGATTGGCTTTCCGACAGAATGAGGAGAGAACCCGAGGATGACACGGATCCGGCCATTGAGATGGAGGAGTTCCTCAGGAGGATCAGTGCGCCACCAGAGAAGAAAAGGGCCCGAAAGTTTTCAAAGATCTCGACCGACGAATCAGGCTCTCGCACGCTTCAGGTGGCTATTCCGAGGGAAGATTGTGATCGAACCGAGGAGAGGCCTGAAAATTATGTGATCACCACAGTAGAGTTGGGTCGTCCTACGGGAGCCCAAGTTATCGAGGAGTTCGATAACTCCTATCAGGCATTGAAGGATCAGTTGCTCCGCACGGAGGGGAAGTATAAGAAATTGAAGAAGGAGCACAAAACCTTGATAGGATATATGCAGAATCTAGCACGTCCAGGTGAACCAGCAGACCCAGCAGTAGAACGTCCATCGGAGCTTCCGAATGAGTCACTTGTTGCCTTAGAGGATTTGAAGAAAATGGAAATGGAGGCGGACAAGTGGGTTGGCCGTGTTCATACCGAGACAGGGAAATTCATGGAGGACCTTGCCGATGCTTATCGACAGGCCTCAAATATTTTGGCACGGATGGATATAGTAGATCAGGCCTGGGGTGATACTCGCATCTATCAAACGAAGACAGTACTTCGTTTGGGGGCTTTGATGCATATACCTCTAGAAACCTTAGTGGATGGAGGTGTAATTCAGAGAGGTGATAGGTATGATTTCACCAGTTGGTACTCCTCGGTGGTCACAGGCCGTGGATTTCACGACGCAGCAAGGGCAGATTCAGCTAAAGTGAGGAAGCAATGGGCAACATCTTGGGGGGAGTCCTCAATACATTAGAAGCCATATTTGCTAGAAAGTTGGTCCCAGAGGAGATAACTGCTGATGGCTTGAAAAGTAGACTGCCTCCATTCTTCTCAGCTGCGAGGTCACTTGTCCTGGATGACTTTGAGAATGTCTCCACGTTCTCTAGTATAATTCAGCATACCCAGGACGCCTTGGTGACATGGGGAAAATCTTGCATCAGATACGGACAGACGGTAGCAGTCTTGGAGTTCCAGCTCAACCATGTTCCACCGATCTCTACACAGGAGGTTGAAGCAGTATTGGCCCGGTTGATCGAGTTTGCTATCCGGGAGAAGGCCAGTGGGAACGCGCTGCTTGATGAAGATCTTCTTGATGATGGTAGTGGGCATTAATTGCTCATTATGATTCCTGCAGGGGAGTGGAGAATATTCTGTGCATTCATTGCCCACTCCTCTCTGTGGCGGTTTTTAGGGCAGAAACCCTAATCAGGGCATAGGTGGCTCGATCTGAGCCCTTCATTGTAATTTGATCTGAACCGTCCACTGAATTGGACTTATTATAAAAGGGGCATCCCCCCTCATTTGTAATCTATTAGATAGACATTAGATCAAGAGTTGAATCAGAGCTAGAGAGTAGAAGGCATATAGCATTTAGCTTAGAAGTTAGCTTTAGATTGAGGAGGGAAGAAAACTTTCCTTTGAAAGTTTTGTAAAAGGTTGTTGTGAACACTTTTCATAATACAAAGAGTTTCATTACTTGGTGATTTCTTCTTTGTTATGAGTAGCTAGCAAGGCCATTTCGTCTTTCCAATTCAAGGTAGATAGAGTAAAATAGATTTTTATTTCATGCAAGTAGTTGTTAATTGTGGAGTGTGGCGTGGTGATTCAAGCATATCTTCTTCATCCATACCACTAGCGGGCTTGCTGATGGTAAGTTCGCCTTGCGTGGTCAACTGGAGTATCAGCACTTAACTTCGATTATGGTTCATATGTTTGTATGCGTCGTATTGACGGTATGAACATGTTGCGTCATAGTTTGAACACTTTTCTCATCCTTTGAAGATTGCACCAACTTTGTCGGAGTTGTTCGAAAGGAGACAAGGCAAAGTTTGGTTTGAAGATTGTTTAAGTCGATCCTCGTCCTCCACCCTTTTAGAAGTAGATCTGTAGAATCCCTATCCCTATCCCCTTTAAATTCTGCATTTCCGAGTCAGTCTAGATACCAGAACCATATTGCCAAATCATTCATGTCCTAATTGCTTCACGGAGTTGAACAACTACGTAAGTCCCCTTGAAATAACCAGCAAAAACACATCAACCAACTGAGTCTATTCGTGATAAAAGGAACCTTGGAGTCGAACACATGAACTTTCAAGCAATCTTAGCATGTGGGACACTTTGATCAAGAGAGAATAGAGTGACCGTTGGGCAACTTTATTCTGTGCTGGCGCTGTCATAAAAAGCACGTCAACAGTTTGCTATTCGAGTTTTGAGTCAAGGAGCAAGTTCATCAACTTGTGAGAGGAACTGGAGTTGCTTTGATCACATCCATTCCAAAAAGACGAATAAATTGTTGTCTGGAAAGTTGGGATATCTTGTCTATGTTCGCAGCAATTTAAAATTGCTCATGAACAAATCAGCAAAGGACTCTTCCTCACAACAAATTCTTGAAGACATAACAATGCTAGTTGCAGATGAGCCTGACTTTGCTGATGATGAATTGAGTAGTGATACAGATGATGATGATTTAGCATCTCAACCAAGTGCTCTTGATGACTTGGAGCTTTTTTGAAGTTCTAAAGTCTTTACTGTTATTGTACCTTTTCGACAAAAAAACATCTTTGCAATCATGATTTCACATGTTTTTTATGGTTTATATTTTATAAATGTGTCATCTTTTTGTAATGATTCAAATCTATCTATCAATGTTAAACTATTTAGACAATTGTATGGATATATTACTTATATTTATTAAAAATAAATTTAAAAATTACATAAGGCGAATTTTATTCGAATTTTATACTTTTCAAATTTTTTCCTTGTTGAATTTCATTTGAATTTCAATGTTGCCGAACTCGAATTCGAATTCGAACCTGGTGACTTAGGTTCTAACCACATGGAGGCCTACTCTGATTACGGATCAGAATCTGATCACTTAGAGCAGCATTCAGAATTTGCTGAGAGTGATGAAGAAAGTGAACCAGAAGAGGTGGAAGAAGAACAAGGGGGTGAGGGTATCTTTGCCCAGCTCTCAAGTTTCCAAAAGAACGAGTCCTTCAAGGTCCGTGGCTTGATTTGGAAGCATCATGTTGTTGCTTTGATCGACACGATAGCAACACATAACTTCATTGATGAAGGATTGGTTGCAAAGAGGGAACTCAAGACAGAAGAATTTGAAGGCTTCAAAGTGATGGTTGCCGACGGGTTCCACATCTCTTGCACTCACAAAGTTACCAACATGTCCTTACAATTGGGTAACCATGAACTCAAAGACGACTTCTATGTAGTTAACATTGGATACACTAATGCCATTCTTGGCATTCAATGGCTGCGATCTCTTAGAGAGATCTCCCTGAATCTACAAACCATGGAACTCAAATTTCAATCCGATGGGAAGAAAGTACTGCTTAGAGGAATGTCAAACGGGGTCCTCAGATTGTCTCTCTCAAGAGGATGGAAAGGTTGATCCGACATGATGCAGTTGAGTGGGTTGCGGAGTGCATGGTTCTTCAAGCTAGCCCAGTTGAAGCAAAGAGGGAATATCCGCTAGATATTCAATCCGTACTCACAAAAAGAAGTAAAGTGTTTGCTGATTTACCACCAGGACCACCTCCAGATAGAGGGTTTGAGCATGTCATTGAGCAGAAGGAAGGGGCTAAACCGGTAATCACAACACCATACAGATATCCTAAGAAACAAAAGGATGAAATTGAGAAAAACATAAAAGAGCTCCTGGAGATGGGTTTCATTCGCCCAAGTAAAGTCCCTTCGCTTCAGCAGTTGTACTTGTGAAGAAGAAGGATGGCACCATCCGCATGTCTGTGGATTATCGTGCCTTGAACCAAAGATGCATCAAGAATCGGTATCCCATTCCCCGAATCGATGAGCTCATTGATGAGCTGCACGGTGCTAAGTTTTTCTCAAAAATTGACTTAAGGTCTGGATACTATCAGATTCGAATGAAGGGATCAGATGTTGAGAAGACGGCATTCCAGTGCCACTATGGTCACTTTGAATTCTTAGTTATGCCATTTGGGCTGACTAATGCTCCTGCCACTTTCCCATCTTGCATGAACAGAACTTTCCAGAGGCAGTTGAGGAAGTTCGTGTTGATATTTTTTGATGACATCCTCATTTACAACAAGACTTGGGAGGAACACCTCCAACACTTGGAGGAAGTGCTTAGCATTCTTGAGACAAAAAGTTTCTTTGCGAAGGAATCAAAGTGTGAATTTGGTATGGGAGAGTTACTCTACCTTGGCCACATCATCAATGCAGAGGGAGTCAGAGTAGATCCAAAAAAACTCAGGGCTATCGTGGATTGGCCAACCCCAGAAACTCTAACCCATTTGAGAGGATTCTTGGGTCTATGTGGTTTTTACAGAAGGTTTGTGAAGGGTTATTCACAAAGTGTTGCTCCTCTTACTGATCTAACCAAAAAGGGGGCATTCTTGTGGTCAGAAAAGGCACAATTTGTCTTTGATAAGTTCAAGAGGATCATGAGTTCTTGTCCGGTCTTGGCCATACCGGATTTTTCTAAACCATTTGAGCTGCAATGCGATGCTTTGGGAGAAGGAGTTGGTGCTGTTTTGATGCAAGAAAAGCACCCCATTGTGTTCGAAAGCAAAAAGTTGAGAGGCATTCAAAGAACATACTCGATCTATGACAAGGAAATGCTTGCAATCATGCATGCATTAGCCAAGTTCAGACAATACTTGGTGGGGAGTAAGTTTGTTGTCAAGACTGACCACAACAATCTCAAACACTTCATGCATCAGAAGGACTTGAACGAAAGGCAACAAAAGTGGGTGAGTAAGCTATAGGCTTATGATTTTGACATTGAGTATGTCAAGGGGAAGAATAACGTGGTGGCAGATGCCTTGTCTCGAAGGCCCGATTTGAGCTCATTATGCGAGCTTATTGCTGATTGGAGAGAGTTGTTGCTTGCTGATTATGCCAAATATCAATTTGCAACCAGCATCATTGAAGGTACTTATCAGGGTGAAAAGTACAAAGTGGTTGATGTGCTGATTCACTACAAGGAGAGGATCTTCTTAGTGTTCGATTCTAAGCTCAAAAAGAAGGTTTTGCAAACTTTCCATGACACTCCACTTGCTGGTCACCAAGGTTACTTTAAGACTTACCGACAGATCCATGAAAGATTCTCATGGAAGGGATTGAAGAATGAGGTGTTGAGTTACATCAAGGAATGCCACACTTGCCAAATGAACAAGAATGAGCACACATACCCCGCTGGACTATTGCAGCCCCTACCCATTCCCAATCAAAAATGGGAAAGCATCTCTATGGACTTCATCACGGGGTTGCCTAAGACACAAGGGAAGGATTGCATCTTTGTGGTAGTGGACAGACTAACGAAGTTTGCTCATTTTTTCACCATCACCAGTTCATTTACAGCAGCTCAGGTAGCCGAGTTGTTCTTTCGTGAGGTGTTTCGGTTGCATGGCCTACCCAAAAACATTGTGAGTGACAGGGACAACAAGTTCCTAAGCACTTTTTGGCAGGAAATTTTCCGGATGAGTGGTACAGTGCTTACTCCAAGCACCAGTTATCACCCCCAAACCGATGGTCAGACAGAAATTGAGAACAAATGGTTAGAGGGTTATCTCCAAAATTATGTTTCAGAACAGCAGAAGGCTTGGGTCAGATGGCTTCACTTGGGGGAATACTGTTATAATTCATCCTATCACATGTCCATTAGGATGTCCCCATTCAAAGCCCTCTATGGTTATGAGGCTAGCAACTTTGCAGACTTGGTGTTTGGGAATAGTAGGGCACCTCAGGCCAAAGATATGCTGCAGCAAAGTCAGGATATTCTGAAATATTTGAAGAATAACATTCAGATGGCATAGAATCAGCAGAAGTTGTACGTTGATCAGCGGCGGATTCAGCGCTCCTTCGAGGTGGGGGACATGGTTTACCTTCGCCTTCAGCCTTAGAAACAGTCTACTCTCAAGAAGAGCGGAGCTCAGAAGCTAAAGCCCCGTTTCTATGGGCCTTTCAAAGTCATCAGACGGGTGCGCGCAGTGCCCTATGAGTTGGAATTACCGCCTAGCAGTAAAGTACACAACATTTTCCATGTGTCTCGCCTCAAAAAGGCGTCGGGACATAACATTGTTGTCTCATCTGATCTTCCCCCATTGGATGAGGAAGGGTTGTTGGTGCTAGTTCCCGAAAGAATTATCAATTCCAGGGAACGTTCTTTGAGGAGAAGGACAATCAAAGAATATTTGGTGAAATGGAAGAATTTGCCGTTTGAGGATGCCACTTGGGAGAATGAGGAGATCTTGCAGCATCCTGGTTTACAGTTGCTTGTGGACAAGCAATTTTGGAAAGGGCGGACTGTAATGTCCCCTTCTCAGTAGTGATCTAGCAGTTGGTCGTTAGTCTATCCTGGTGACACGTAGACTATTCGGAGATGAAAATTAGGGTTTCCTATCTTCTAGGAGGGTGTTTCAGCTTTTTCTAGAACTTGCTTCTGGAATCTTGGTGATTGGTTGGCAGTTCCTTTCTGGGTTTTCAGAGAGCTTCGTAGTGGTGTAACCTGCATGTTGATCCGAGTAACTTCTTGAATTTACTATTTTTAGTAAATTCTATTTCTGGCAGTGGTCCTAATAGCAACAGTACATTTGGCCTCTCTCATCGCACAGTTCAGTTGGCCGTTTTGGTTTCAGTCCGTCGATGCAGTTTCTAGAGGGATAAGTCATTTTAATTAAAATAATATCTTATTTTAATTATAACCCCTTGGCCTAGTTCTATAACTTAAGTTGTTTTTAAAAGGGGGTTTTTGAGGGTGAACGTCTCATCAAAAGAAGTTAAGTGAATTATTTATCTTTTATTAAGTTGACTTGATGAGAAATGGGACGCCAACATGAGGAAATATTTCAATGTTAAAAAGACAAAGATTGTGCCTTGAGAAAAGGGACACCATCTTGAGAGTCAAAGGTCAACTTGGAATTAGGGCAACTCTTGAGTGGGGCGCATCTTCTGGAAGGTTCTAGAGGTGCTTGGCAAAAGTTATAAAAAGCAAGTTTGGGGTCTTCATTCAGCATCTTGAGTTTATTGCAAAGTTATGCTGCCGGAATGGTGACTGAGTGCTTCAGGGAAGGCATACCCCCTAACTAGGCTTGGCTTCTTGCTTGAAAGATAGCAACTAGTTAAGATAGGTTTGTCTATGTTCTTGAATTGAGCCTGAGCAGATTGCAGTTGATGTATTTTGCATTTTACCAGGTTTTTCAATGTTGCTGAATCTATTCAGCTGATTGTAGTTTTCATTCACAACTTGCAAAATAAAAATAGTGTGGTTCTGGGTGTCTTGCCTAATGATTTCTGTTGTACCCAAACCGAAATTTTTGCTTCATTAAAGCATTTTGCTTAAAATGGTCTAAACCTTGTAAAAGTGGGGTCAAAACTCAATTTTCCGGCAAATAAAGTATGGGCTTTTAGTCAGTGTGATGCCAGGAAGATACTGGCAAAATTTGAAAATTTTGAAAATTAGGGTTTTTGAAATCTATTTTTAGCCCGAAACCCTAAAAAATAGGAACTTGTCAGAATTGGATGAAATTAATTTTGATTGGCTTATTTCACATCACAATCACAGTGGTGAAGTCAGTTTCAGTTAAAAGTCAGTTTAAGGCTGGTGGGTAGTTTTCACTTTTTTAGGAGAAAAGTTAGGATCTTCGGGGTCATCAATGGCAGTTGGCCAGTACCAGGTGTCAATATCTAAGCCTGAAACTCAAAGAGGAACGCTCTACGATAAAAGATGTTGGAAATAATGCTTTTTGATGGAGGGGATTTTCAGATTGGCAAAAAGTGCTAAAATATTCTAAGTCTGAGAACTTTTCACTATGTAACGTAGTAGACACTTGCGCAATCAACGTGCAAATCAACTTTATAGTGTCCGTACATGTGAAAATGATGAAGTATAGTCATCCACACACCTCAGCAGTCACAACGCTTCGACATGGTCAACCGCAGGGATGGATACAGCGTTTGCAAAGCATAAAATGGTGAAAATCAATGAATTCAAAACAAATCCGCTCCCCTGTAGCCTAGGGGCGCCCTTCCTTTTGAAGGTCAAGATTGGAGGGTTTTGGATTAAGAACACATTCATTATGTTCAGTTTTCAGTCGGCTTTCCGATTAGCCATGAAGCAAGATTATCCGAGTTACAGAACTCCGGCAAACGAAGACAGAAGCAGAGGTTACGAAGAGTGTTTTCATCAAGGAGGCAGTCTAGAGATGCAAATCCGCTCCCTTCTAGCCCAAGGGCGATTTTCTTTTTGAAGGCCCAGATCTAGATGCATGTGTGTTTTGATGGTTTCAGCCTTTGCAGAATTAGTTTAGCTTTTCAACGAGCTATCAAGCGAAAGCGTATCCAGTACAGAAATCCGGTTATCGGCGGTGGAAGTGGAAATTGCAAGCAAGATACATGTCAGATGAAGTTTTGTAGAATGCAAATCCGCTCCCCTGTAGCCCAGGGGCGATCCTGAATAAGACCTGTTTGATGGATGAATTTGCAATTGAGGTCTTCCTGAGATCTCTTCCAGCTCAGTCCAGCTTTGCAGTGTATCCGTTCACAAGACGATCCGATATTCTGAGTAACTGTGACAGAGGTCCTACCGAGCATGTAAAACAGAGGATGGTGAAGCGTAGCTACACAAAGCTGCACAGCTGTAGGCTAGGGGCGATTCTCCTTTAGGCCTGCCAGACGGGGTTATTTGCAATTACAGTCTTCACAAGACTTGTGTGCAATTACTCAAGCTATCCAACGAGTCTAGCCGACAGCCTCCGGGATTTGGCGAATGCTCGTACGTGCGAGGTCAAGATGATAATGCTGTGAAGAAGAGTTGATTGAAGGCAGTTCAAAAAACGACTAAGTGTAAGAATGTTATTTTCTTTGAAAAAGGCGATTTTCTTTTAGAGGCCTTAAAAGCAATTTTCTGGCTTCGTCGTCTCCAAGAACATCTCTTGCAAGTTGACCAAACTATACAGCAAGACAGACGGCACGCGTATCGGAACATTCCAGTTCCCGGTATCAAGGGTCAAAGTATGGTGTTCAGTTGAAAATCACACTTTTGTCAAAATGGTGTTTGAGCTATCACAGAATAGGGGCGCTCATGCTTTTGGGGTTCTTAATACAATTTTCAGATCCCTCACATACAGTCATTGGATGCAGGATACTTCTAGTCATGCAATGAATCCATTATTCAGTCAGTGGAGTTCATTATTCATTGTCAGCGGCAGTTTGAAACATCAGAAGGCAAAACTAAGAAATGGCTTAGTCTGGAGTCAAAACATCAATTTAATCAGAGGCGCCTTATTTTCTAAGGTATCAGATGAGCTCCATAGCAGTTGTTGCTCCCAGCAGACATTTCATCCTTGTCATACAAGCTTCGCGGTGGATATCTCAACACAGTCGCAGGCTCAGTCAGTCAGCCAGAAATCAGAGCTGAACATGGTCAGTTGTAACTTTGCAGTCAGCTATAAAATAGGAGATTCTCAAAAATCTCATAACTCTTGCAAATAGAAGCCTAAAAGATCAAAATTTGACTTTTTGGAATCAGGGAAGTGTGTTGAACACAGCAAGATGCTATTTTTGGCAAAAAATGAAAAAAAATATTTTTGCATGCAGAGCATTGAAAAGTGACGAATTTCTTCAAAGACAGATATTGGCGCCATTTTTAGTTTTTTGCATGTGTTAAAAATTAAGATATTATTTTTAGTCTGAAGACTCAGAGACAGTGGCAGTTCAACTGGAGAGAAGCCAATCGATTTTCCTTTTTCTAAATTAGGGTTGCATTATGCATGCATGATGGTACGAATTGTTTATTTAAACAAGCATGGCGCCTTTCATCATTCACATAACTTTGAAAGTTCGAATTTCTTCGAAGAGATTGGCGAATTTTCATCAAAGGATCAAGTTCGAAGGTGGTAAAATATTCTTTTGCAGGTACAAGTTCAGATTCAGCATCAGATTCAAGGCAGAGTGGCGATTTTGACAGAAGAAGATAATAATTAAATAAAAAAATTTAAAAAAAATATATATCTTTCTTCTTCTCTATATTTCTTCCATCTTCTCGTCTTAAATTCTCTTGCATGTTCGAAGTGTTGGCAGATTTTGGCAAAACAAAATATCTGGGTTGATTCAGAAGAGCTTTCTCAGCAAAACCCATGTGCCAGAATTTTTCAGGAAAATTTGTTCCAGAACATCTGTTCTTGAAGCTTTAATTTTCTCAACCGAAATTCTTTTGCATGGCTGAGTAAAGGGTAAATTTTTGCATTTCTGACGTTCTGGGTTGTCTTAGAATCATTTTCTGGACAAAACCCATATCTCAGATTTTTTCGTAAAAAATTCTCATCCGACAAGCTATTTTTAGCCTCAGCAGGCTATTTTTGGCTTTCCAAAAAAGTTGTCAGAATATAGCTGTGTTCACAGTCAACAGGCGAGTTTTTCCGAATGCAGTTCACACAAATCGAATTCAAGACGATGTCAGTCTTAATTCATGATTTCATCAGAAAAGCTGACATTGATTTGTATCAAGCGCATTAGAAAGGTTGACAAGCGTAGTCACTCAAGTCCACATGGTTTTATGCCTCGTATAGCTGATTGTCTTCCAAGGCCAGTTTAGAGGGTTGATAAGCATGAAAAACGTGAGAAACGTCAAGCTGCAGAAGAAATAGTGGCCATCACTTCAGTTTACAGAGCCGCCAGAGTTACCAACCAATGAAGGGCCAGTTTAAGTATGCAGAGGTTTTCGGTTTTGCTTGAGTTACTAACTAGCAGTTGATTGACAGTTGAGACATGTGATGACTTCTAGATGGTGATGCAGTCACTAACCTCGTGGAGGGGTTACTTGCTCGAGATCAGGGTCAGTGAACTTCAGTTCAAGGCGTCCCACCTTTTCCAAGATAGACATTAGACACAGGAGTTAAACTCGAGGCTTCTTTCCGAGTTAACTGGTTGTTACACATTGCATGTCTTGTCTGTCTTGGAAATATCTACAAACACTTGGAGTTTAGATTAGATCTTTCAGTCAACTGATGATAGCATTCCAGTTGATTTGCTTTCAATAAGGACGTGCATGTTGCACCTTGTCCATTTAGATTAGATGTTTCAATTAACTGATGATAGTTTCCCAATTAACTGTATAGTTTCATTCAATTAGGGTTTAGGAATAAGATCTTGCATGCATTGCAAGACTTTAGTTGACTCAAGGTGATTTTAGGGTTGCCTACACCTTGAAGTCTATAAATAAGAGCTTTAAGCTCATTTGTAATTTAACTTTTGCTTGATAGCATACATGCTGCGCCTACCTTGCCTGTAGTATTGCTATTATTGTATCTGTTCAAAGAGTAATTGCTGTTATAATAAATTGCTGCGCCTACCTTGCCTTCATGTTATTGTCATGGTGTTTATTCGACTTAGTTAAATGGGGTTGCTGGTTTGATCGTTATTGCATGCGTGTTGCGTCTATACAATCTACTGTCCCAGTTGCTTACCTTTTGTTTTGTTTATTATAAGCCTATTCAGAAGAGCAAATAGTTGCGCCTACCTTGCCTTCATGTTGCGAAACTGTACTTAAAGCTTATCGTTTGATGTGTGTTATAGTAGACTCATTCAGCCAAGCAAATAGTTGCGCCTACCTTGCCTTCATGTTGTGAAGCTGTACCAGGTTTACCGTTCATTTTGTTTGTTTTAATAAACTTCTTCCCGGATTAGCAAATAGTTGCGCCTACCTTGCCTTCATGTTGTGAGTCCGCACCTGGAGTTTATCGTATAATACATTCCTGCTCCATTTCCTCATGCTCTGTTTCTTGAGGAAACTTGGATAGATTTAAAGAAGTTAGCTTAGTTGTAGTTAGATGATCTGCGAAACCAGAAAATACTTAGCTGCAACGTTCTAGGTTTTCTTAACCTTGTGCCTCTACCAGCTGAGAACAAAAAGATAGGACATTAGTTTAGTTTTCTATTTCATGCATTCCAGCACAACGAGGGAGCTTCCCCTCCTAATTTGAAGAGCACTCATTACGTAGTGTGCATAGCTGTCCGTACAAACTCACACTCCAGAGGTGTTAGTTCTTACGCCAACAGTTTTCTTTGCTAGGGGCGACCCTACATGTCAATTCTTAGATTTTAATACCAAGTGTGGATTTTTAAAAGGCAAAATCGCCCTTCTTAGAGGGCCGTACCTTTTGAGAGTACATTGTTTTCCGTGCCAAATAAATAGAGGCTTTTTGGGTGGGTTTTGATTACTAGTCTTGGTCGCCCTCCATGTTAGATCATGATGCATCTTATTTCATGTTATTTGGTTGGGTTTTGAGCGAGTTATGAGTGATTTAGTGAGGTTGCAGGTTGTTGGTCTGTGCAATTTCAGTCATTGTTACAGTCATATCAGATTTTGAGAAGTCATCTCTTGAGTGGGCTTGAGTCTAGGGAGTCAAGCTTGAGTATAAGGGAGTCATTGTTATTATGGCAGCGTTAATTGGTTTCTAATCACGTGTGCTTGGCAGGTTCTCTATCATATTGTAAGTTGCACAGTAGTACTGTCAGCACTTCTCTTATTCAGATTTGATTCTTGTAATTCCCACGACTGTGGATGAGACTGGCATGTTTCAGTCTTAGTTAGTTTCAATTCCTTGTATCACCCGCTGAAAGTGGAAGAGGCTAGCTTGTCGCCTGTTACTTTGTGTAATTGCATTATTTCATCTTGTTGATCAGCTGAGCCGTTATCCTGCTCCCGCTGAAGAAGTGGTCGAGTTGCATTTTACTTTCTACATTATACATCCTCCCGATGAATAAGTGGTTGAGTGATTGCACCTCCTTTCCGTTACTTTCAGCAAGCTTTGGTTATTCTAACGACCCCCTTTCGTGTATGCTCTCAACCTTGCCCGCATTGGGATCTGGGTTGATCAGAGGATAGGGTTACATTCAGATGGTTTATGTTTGCACTAATGCTAATGGGTGAATTTAGCTGTGTAATAAAATGAAAAAAATGGCCAGCATATTTCAACATCCTCTCAATGCACCTGAAGAACCCTGCCTTCACCTCTGCATCCTCTATAGGTGTTACTCTACCAAGCCTAGTCAAATACCACTTACGATTAAGTGCATAGGCTGCCATGTGCAAGGGAGTGTTGAGCTTCTCCCATCTCCTGTGAATGATTGTCTAAATGTGCTCGTGGTAGAATGCTAATGTGGGGTCCCTCTCTCGCACAACAGCCCTCATTTGATCAAGCATAGAATCGATGCACTCATACACCTCTCCAAGGCTAGGTGCATTTGCATCCCCATACCTGATAACCTGAAAAACTGGTTTAATGATGGCAACAATATATTTTGCATCACCCCAAAACACATCACTCTTCACCCTATCCTTCACCCTCTTCCCCTGCTTTGTTTTAGACTCGGGCCACCTACTCCAATCTAATGTCATAACCATGAGTTGCAGTGCCTCTTGCAACTCAATCATTTTGTCCAAGAGAATGAAATAGGAAGCATATCTCATATCAGTAGGTTTCAGGAACTCCTTCTTAGCGAAGGTCTTGAAGAGTGCATGTGATGTGTGGTGGTTGCAGATGAACATCTGCACATCTCTCGCATCATTAACCACTGCTCTAATCCAATCAATCTTTCCCATGTCCTTGAGTGCATTGTTCAATGCATGCACACAACATGGGGTCCAACAAATATGCCTGTAAGTAGCCTCAACAAGTCTCCCTACAGCTTTTCACACATGTGCAACATCTGTCAAAACTTGGACTATATTTTGTGGCCCAACCTCCTCAATAGCATCCCTGAGAACCTCAAACTGAAAATCAGCATTTTTGTGATGCCCTAAACAATCAACTGCCTTAAGAAAATATGGGCCCTCAGTACATGTAACCATGATGTTAATGAGTGGACAATGGCTAATGTCCGTCCACCCATCCATGACTATGTTGCATCCTGTCTTAACCCAACACTCCTCCATCTTCTCCATCAAAAAATTGATCTTGGAATAGTTCTTATCCAAGATCGTAGTCCTCAATTTTGTCTCACCTGGTGGCACATATGATGGTCCTCCCTTTGCTACCATCGATATCATCTCCTTATAATAAGGAGATCGGGCAACATGAAACGGGATGGCATTGGCAAAGAAGAACTTCCCAATGGCATCATCTATGTCATCCTTGAGTTGCACATTAAACAAATCTGCTATGGGGTTACTTTGAGTTTGACTTTGCAATCTTCGTTTCCCCCTCCCCTCTCCTGCATAGGCACTAGAAGAAGAACCTGGTGTCCCTCCTACTCTCGTCTGCAAAGTATGGCTGGATCTTTCTGGCTGGCTATGTTGAACATGTGTCCTATCCTGCAAAGTAGTAGGCACAGGTGCAGCTAAAGTATCATCAAGAACACCCCATAACTTATTTATTTCAACTTTGTATTTCATGTTTTCTGGTTTTGCCAAAAACTCACATATCCCCACACCTTTTCCTCTAATGAAAAAAATGTGTGCATTCACTCTAGTGATGCTCCCATACCACCCAATACCACAAAAGTTGCACTTCCACCTCCTTGTGCCACCGGATGTTGCCCCTTAGGCTTGCCTGCTTAGATCTTTTGTTACAAATTGTTTGAGAGGGGATTTGGGATCAAAAGGACCCTTAGCATAATTTGCCAATTCTGCAGAAGGGCACTCAAAAGTACTTGCTTCACTTGCCATGGAACTAGTTTGGACTTCATGCTTATCCCCATGGTCACCCCCCTCAGCCTCAAGTGCATATTCAGGATCGGTATCACTATGTGAATGGACCTCATCCTCACTCATGTTGATGTCATGAGAGCTCATTGTGACACTGCGGTAAAAAAAAAAAAATCTATAAGTGCCTAGTTTCAGCCTAGTTTAACAAATTTGAAACTAAAATTTTAAAACTTCATGATGAATCTTGATGGAAAGATGAAAAAAAAAACAATGAGCTTTGAAATGAAAATTCAAAATATGAATATGCATTTGCAGCCATGTATATGAAATTATGATTAATTTTTTAATCATAATTTCATAGACATGGTTGCAAATGCATATTCATGTTTTGATTTTCATTTCAATGCCCATTTCAAACATCAAACTACATTTTCAAAATGAATCTAAAAACTTGGAAAACAAAACAAAACAAAAATTGAAAAAACAGTTAAAAACTTCAAAAAACAGTCATAAAACCCTACCTTGTGCTTGAAAAATCCTCCAAAATTGGTGTAGAATGCTCTTCCTCTTCTTCTTCTTTCTCCTTCTCACCCCTCTTGCACTTGCAGCACCTCAAACTCACTCTTTCACTCACTTTTCTTACTGGTTTTCCTCTTTTTCACCTAGCTGCTCCAAAACATCAAATGCATATGAGTAAAAAAATGAGCAATTAGAGTGTCTTAGTTCATTTAAAGGCTTTTAGATGGGTCCCACAAGGCTTTAGGGTTCAACCTTAGGCACACAAACCAATAAAAAAAATATTTTTATTTT
This sequence comes from Sequoiadendron giganteum, assembly GCA_007115665.2. NCBI lineage: Eukaryota > Viridiplantae > Streptophyta > Pinopsida > Cupressales > Cupressaceae > Sequoiadendron > Sequoiadendron giganteum. Next base: position 15,766 of record VCHN02000877.1, read on the forward strand.
TTTTAAATCTCTTTACATGACGTCCCAGCGCAGGGGACGCCTGGGCGTCTCCGAGACGCTCGAGGGTCGCCTAGGCGTCCCTGAGACATCTCGGAGACGCCCAAGCATCCACCGCATCACCCTTACGTTTCTCACGTCCCAATGGTGGTGGCGGGACAGCGGAGAGACGTCTCCCTGCCGTCTCCATCTCCCTGAAACATCCGGGACAGGGGGGACGGCTAGAATTTGGGGGGGGACGCGTCCCCGTGGAACACTGGTTAAAGATATTTCTAAAGCATTGCAAATTCCTTGAGACCCCCCCAAAATGCGCCTTGAAGAAGAAGAGACTTGGAAAAATAAAATTCTAAGTGTTAAAAATTCCTCCTCCACCCTCTAAATGCGCCCATCATGAACAAAAGGTTTGAGAAGGGTTTCCAAGTCAAAATATGGAAGTACACCCCCTCAAATGTGCCCAAGGGAGGAGTAGTGGTGTGAAACATTTCCAAGGCATAAAATGGAAGTCCACCTCGCAATATGCGCCCAGGAAAGAAAGGACAAAACTTAAAGATTTTCTAAGTCATGAAAAATGGAATGCCTAGTGGTCATATGCGCCCAAGGAAGATGTTTGAGGCTTGAAAAGTTTCTAAGGCAACAAACTTGAAGCAGCACCTTCAAAATGTGCCCCACAAGGTAGCTAGAGGGTAAAATGCCTAAGGCAAAGAAAATCGAAGTAGCCCCCCCCCGCCTCCCCCCCTAAATGCGCCCTTAAAGGAAGTAGAGATGCAAATATCTTTAAGTATTGGAAACTTGAAGCAAAGGCCCTCATATGCGCCCAAGGCAGGATGATAGAAGGAGGTGTTAATAAATATTTTAAGGCAAGTTGAAATGAGAGAACACCCCTCTAAATGCGCCCTTGAATGAAGCATGAAATTTAAAAAATTTCTAAGTCATGAAATAGAAGGCTTTCCTAAATGCACCCTCAAGGTGATAAAATTTCTAAGGCATCAAAGATGAAAGCTCAAGGGTGAAAATGCGCCCTTGAGGTGAAGGTCACTCAAAAAAGTTTCTAAGTGTCAAAATGAAAGCTCCACCCCTAGAATGCGCCCTTGACCAATGATGGCATGAAAGTTGAGTTGAGAATTTTCTAAGTGTAGCAAAGTAAAAGCATCCCTCCATATGCGCCCATCTCATGAGGCAAGTTAGAAGATAACGCCTAAGGCATAGAAAATGGAAGCTAGACCTTCCAAGTGCGCCCATGAGAAGTGAGGTGAAGGAAAGCGCCTAGGGCAATTGAAATGGAAGTACAAGGAGTTAAATGCGCTCTCAAGCAAAGGAGTAAGGTGAGAAATTTCTAAGTGATGGAAAATGAAACTAGGCACCCTCAAATGCGCCCAACAATCAAGTGGGAATAAAATATTTTTTCTAGGTGATTAAAATGAAAGTAGAAGACCTCAAAGGCGCCCAAGGTTGGAAAAGTTAAAATAAACGTTGGCGGAGAATTTTTTTTTTCAAGCGTGAGAAAAATTAAATGTACCCCTTCGTGTGCACCCTTGAGCAACAGAGTAAAAAAAACTATTTTTTTCTAAGGGGGTCTTTGAATATTTTCTAAGGGAGGCATATGCCTAGGATTGTGAATTCAAAATGGATGCCTACCTTGTGATTGATAAAATGTTCAAAGGGGAGATAAATTTCCTAAGGCTCAAAATGGATAAAATTATCTAAGGCATAGAAAAGAAGGCAAAAAAGGTCAAATGCACTCAAGCTTGAGGTGGGTGGAATTTTATCTAAGTCATCAAGCTCCTAAGGGAAGGTGGACAAGACAGGTGAATGAAATTGCTAAGGCAAAAGGATGAAAACATCAGGATTGTATGCACCTAGATGTTGAAAGGTTATGAAAGTTTGCTGGAAATGATGAACTCTATCAAGATCCAGAGATCAAGCAAACCTTGGAAGTCAAAACATGGAAATTAGGTTAGTAAAGTGAATTTATATTATAAGTATTTTGATGCTCTTCTTTTTGTTTATTTTGCAGGATGAACGCCAACCCAAAGAATGATGACTTAGGGAAGAAGATGTTGAAAGAAACGACTAAGTGTTGGGATTTCTCCACAAGGACCTAATATGCACCCAACTCAAGAAGGCAAGCGAAAAAGTAACGATGAAAAACTTAGGTGAAAAGTTCCCAAGGAAAAGGGAAATGGCAGGGGAAATTTGTCTAAGGCATTAAGAACATGATGCAAAAGAGGCTAAATGCGCCCAAGGCAGTGGGCTGGAGAAATGTGAAAGTTACAAGGAAGAAATGCGTCCAGGAATTAAAACAACAGGAGGGCTGAATGTGAACAACTAAGTAGTCGAACTCCAGATCCTATCAAATTTTATTATCTGTGGAGACAATCTTAGAGACTCTTTTACCCTCCTCCTAGCGCAATAGAATTGGCAGGCAGAACAGAGAAAGTCTTGTTGGATGAGAATCTTCTGATGATAGTGGGCATTAATTGCTCATGGTGGTTTTTGCAGAGGAGTAGAGAATATTTTGTTCATTTATTACGCCACTCCTCTTTGTGGCGGTTTTTAGGGAAAAAACCCTACTTAGGGCACATGTGGCTCAATCTGAGCCCTTCATTGTAATCAAATCTAAGTCGTCCATTGGACTAGGCCAACTATAAAAGGGGCATCCCCCCTCATTTGTGGATTAGATTAGATTAGAATAGCAGAAGATAGAGAGATAGCTAGGAGATAGAGCTTAGAAGTAGCATAGCATAGATTGCATAATTTAGATTGAAGAGGAAAGAAACTTTTCCCATTTGAGGAATTTGTAAGAAGTTGTTGTGAATAGTCTCATAATACAAAGATTTATCATTGCTTGGTGGTTTTATCTTTTGTTGTGAGTAGATAGCAAGGTTTTTTCGTCTCTCCGATTCACTTAGGGTCTTGAAGTAGCTTAAAGTTGAGTAGACTTTATTTCATGCAAGTAGTCGGTAGTCGTGGAATGTGGTGTTTAATTTGAACAAGCTTCGCTTATCCATACCACTAGTGGGCTCACTGATGGTGGGTTCGCCTTGCGTGGTCAACTGGAACATTGTGAACTTAACTTCAATTGCGGTTTATATGTTGATATGCGTCATTGTGAGAGTCTTTGCATGGTGAATCGTAGTTTGAATATTTCTCGTTATCCCTCTGAAGATTGCATTGGTTCTGCGGAAGCTATCTAAAGTGAGGCAAAGCAGAGCTTGGCTCGAAGTTTGCAAGAATTGATCTTCGCATTGCACATTTAGAGTAGATGGTAGCATCTCTAATCCTTGCATCCTTTTACATTCAGTATTATCCGGTTAGTTTGAGAACCCGAGCATCACTGACAAATCTCCCGAAATCTGAGAATCCTGTTGTGACCTTTTCACACATCGCCCCATTCAAATGGGGACCCCCTAATTTTTGCTCATTTCTGGTCTTTTGGCTTTGGTTTTGGGTTGTTTTGTGTCTCTCTCTCTCTCTGGTCGTTCTGTTTTTCCAAGGATGTCCCATCATTTGACCTAGGTTGGAAAGTTAGCTAAGTCTGTGAAATTAGGGTTTTTATTCTTCAGGCTTGTTTGAGGTAAAATAAGGTTATCAAAGTAAAATCTAAGCGCAAAACTACAATCAAAAGGCTCAAGGCAAGATCCCACTAAATTTCCACCTAAGTTCTAACAACTTACTATTTTTAGTAAGTACTCAATTTGAGATTCTTTTTATCAGGATTTTGGAATTCTAACTGCTTCATCACATTCGAGGTACTTTCAGATGCTCGCACGCAAAATTTGAGCAGAATTGGACAACTTGCTATTTTTAGCAATTCAGGCTTCAAGAGCCATTTTCGGGGTGCACATGTATAATTTTTGAATGCATGTCTGGAGAATGTTTCTGGGTTTTTTGAAACCTTCACGGGGATATAACATGCAAGTTGAGACGATGACTTTCAGCAATTTAGGCTTCGAAGGCTATTTCGAAGGTTTGCATGCAGGATTTTTCAATGCATGTCAGGATATTCTTTATGGGTTATTCTTTATGGAGAGGGATGTTTTTTATATATATATTAAATATTAATATATACGTTAATATAGTTTTACCAGGAATAAATATATATATATGGTAATATTTAAATATTAAAACATTTAAATATAGATATATATATATATATTTATTATGGTAAATAAAACTATAATAAGATATATTTAATATAATACAAAATATAAATATAACATCTTATTTATATTTTAAATAAATAAGATCTTGGAAAATAAATAAATTTGACTTGTATAGTCATTTGGCAAATAATATGTATTTACGAAGAGTAAAATAAATAAACGACTTTTATAGTCTTTTGCTTAAAACGTATGAAGTTTATTTGGTAAAATAAACGAATTTAACATTGGACAAAATGTAAGTTATCGAATATTTTGTAAAGCATTTGAAAAAGGCTAAAGTCACGAAATGTCTATACGCCAAAACTTCAAAGGTTTTTGAAGTTGAAATATTTAAGATTTTTGAGCAAAAGGAAAATCGCGCGACTGAGGAAAACACGCATGCGTGGCTGCAAACTCACGCCATGAGACCAGTTCGCAAAATCCATCCTCTATTCGGGAAAAGCGTGAGAAGGGCTGAATGAAAGCCAGGTGGGGCGCATTTCACCATTGATGTGTTCCTGCCAGTTATAAAATCCGCCATTTTTGGGCGCCTTTGACGAATACACCTGTAGGTGTCTATCATTCACATTTTACCATGTGTGAGTGGAAAAGTTCTTCCTGAATAAGGTCGAATCATCTCTCAATTTGCTGAGTAACTTGTTCTTAAGTTGCCTCTGCATGAATTGACCGGTTCAAATGTAAGAGGTGTCAATTCTCATGCCAAAATGTTAGTAGGCATGAGAATTCGAAACCTATATAATGAGCTTGTTACATTGCCATTTCTACCAATTTTATATCTACCTTTGCAAATTCCGAAATTCCTTTGAAGAGCCACCATTTTGTCTTTGCTGAAATCGCACTTGTTTAGAGAGAGCCACAATTTGCCTTTGCTATAATCGCACTTGTTAGAAAGCTAGTTCACAGTTTGCCATTGCCAAATTGAGAGGACTGTGGAATTTACTTGCTGCAATACCTAGAAAATACTCCATCCATGCTGTAAATAGAATCTGGAAAAGACAAAGAGGGACTGAGTTCAAAACAAGAAGCTACAGATTGAATTCGATAGCAGCAAGGAAACAGGCATGAGAGAGTTATCTTTTAATATTCTGTTATTTTATTTAAATAAATCTACTTGCTTAAATTATGCATTGTTTTGCATTATGGAATGAAGTAGGGAAGACAAGTATTAGAATGATTTTGTTTCCTATTTTAGCTGATTCCATAGGAAAAGCTTGTTTATTAAGGAATAGCTTGATTTCATAGGAAAAGCTTGTTAAAAAGGATTAGCTTGATTTCATAGGAAAAGATTGTTAAGAACGAATAGCTTGTTTATAAAGGAACAACTCGCTTATAAACGAATAGCTTGTTTGGAAAGGAATAGCTTGTATATGAAAGAATAACTTGTTCAAATTATAAAAATGATTGAACACTTTTTATAGAATTTACTTGATGAATTGTAGTTATCTGAATACTGCTTGATCTCCTTATATAAAGGAAATGAGGAAACTAGTTACTAGGACGTGCATGGAACCAGTACCAAGGTAGTCTAAAGCTTTTAAGTTAGTAGGTTAACTAGGAAAAGCTATATACTCCATGGATAAAGATTTCCAGGATAGGAGTTACCTGAGGGGCCCTTGTTGACTGCATTTCATTTCCTAATTAAGTAGTTTGTTTGAAGGTAGGTTGTCTGAAATAGGATATACCTCCCTTATGTAGCTATTGAAGTAGAATGTCTAAAGGTAGGTAATCTGAAATAGGATATACCTATCTTGTGTAAATCTCTTAGAAAAATGTTGTAGGTTAGTCTGGGATAAAAGATTATCCAAAAGTAAAGAACGATACCGATGCGTAGTGTAAGATAGCCTTAAGTCAAATCAGCCTTGAGTAGTGTGTATGATAGATGACCTTCATTCGAAGTACTGAATGAGAATACTTTGGCCAAAGTAGTGGAAGATACGACATCCACTTAGATGTGAGATAGTTGAGACTACACTGTCAGTTCATTGTAATCCATCATGCTAGTTCAGGATTGTGAAATAGCAAGTTCTAGTTTTGATCAGGACACAACACTATGCTCAGTTGGGTTGTCGCAGCCGGTTATTTTACCAATCTCTTCGTTCGAAGGGAGGGCCATCTATCGAATGATAGATGTGCGGGGAACCGCATTAACAGTCCGTGGTTGACGGAAAAGCGCATGAGTGATGTTTCTCCTCCACAGCAGGCAACAGATACACCAAGATTTGAGAGGAAGGGAACCTGGACCATCTTACTACTATTTGTGCAAAAGCTTACGAGCTATGTATGTAATTGTTTTACTTTTGTACTCTGATTTATATTTACAATGAAAATGGAATTCATGTGGAAATATATATTGTAACTTGCATGTATTTATCAATAAAGAAAGGAAGAATTTGATTGCAATGTCTTTGTTACTTGTTACATTTATATGTTTGAAGTGAAATGTAGAAAAAATTTATTTACCCGGTTTGGGAGTCGTTACATGAGAAATACGCCTAGAAGAGGCAATGATAAAAATTTCTTAGTGCTAGGTGATGTGCGCCCAGGAACAGAGGGGAAATCCTTCAAAAAATCAAAAAAAATGCCAAGATTTGAAAGGTGAAGACTGCAGGTGTGGAATGCGTCCAGACTGAAAATGAATAAAACCTTAGCAATTTTTATTATTTTTCAAAAATAATAAAAATTAAACTTACCCCTTCGTCTGGATACACATGAAAATGATGATTTCTGAGGGGAAATTTTTTCTGGGTATTGGACATTTCCCACTGGGAGATGATTTTAAAATTTTCCACACCTCGCTTAAGATTTTTAAGCAGATATTTTGCCTGGCACTCGTTGATGAATTTCCTAGGCGAAAATAAATTTTCTAAGGCAAGTAAAAGAAATGTTTTTACAAAAGAATGCCTCGACTGGTGATGTCAAAATGAGTGCCTAGATTACAATGGATGAAATTTATAAAGCAGATAAAATTGTCTAAGGAAAGGGGAAATAAAACAACAAAGGGGTCAAATACACTCACAAGGAAGAGGTGAAACTTGTCTAAGGTGTGAAGAATTTGAAGATGAAATTAAGCTCAAACATCAAGCGTTCAAATGCGTCCTCAAGGTGAAGTATTTTCTAAGGCACAAACTCCAGGCACAAGATGGTGAATGCACCCTTGAACAAGACTTCATGAAATGAACACCATGCACCCAGAAGTTGAAAAGTTATGAAAGTTTGCTGGAAATGACGAACTCTATCAAGATCCGAAGGTCAAGCAGACCTTGGAAATCAGAACATGGAGATTAGGTAAGTAAAGTGAGTTTATATTTTAAATGTTTTGATGCTCTTCTTTTTGCAAGATGAACACCGAGGCTAAGGCATTAAGAACGTGATACAAAAGGAGGCTAAATGCTCCCAAGGCAGTGGGCTGGAGAAATGTGAAAGTTGCAGGAAAGAAGTGGGTCCAAGGCAACAGGAGGGCTTTATCAAAGAGAAACTTGTTGCAAAGGGAGTTTGAGCTGAGTGTTGTATGCTCACCTCCTCCTAACGCAACAGAATTGGCAGGCAGAATAGTGGGAACATGTTTGTGGACGAGAACCTTCTGGAGGATAGTGGGCATTAATTGGTCATAGTGGTTCCTGCAGAGGAGTGGAGAATCTTTTGTTCATTTATTACCCCTCCTCTCTGTGGTGGTTTTAGGGCAAAAACCATAATTAGGGCATATGTGGCTCAATCTGAGCCCTTCATTGTAATCAAATCTAAGCCATCTGTTGGACTGGGCCAGCTATGAAAGGGGCATCCCCCCTCATTTGAAATATATTAGATTAGATTAAGATATCAGACAGTATAGAAGATAGAAGTTAGAATAGATAGAGAGTTAGCTTAGAAGTTAGCTTATTTTGAAAAGGAAAGAAAGCTTTCCCTTTGAAAGTTTTGTAAAAAGTTGTTGTGGAAAACTCTCATAATACAAAGGTTTATCATTGCTTGGTGGTTCTATCTTTTATTGTGAGTAGCTAGCAAGGCTTTTTCGTCTTTCCAATTCAAGTAGGTTAGAGTAAAGTAGATTTTATTTCATGCAACTAGCTATTAGCTGTTGAATGCGTTGTTTAGTTTGAGCAAGTTTCATTCATCCATACTGTTATCTTCTAAAATTGCACCCTAGCTAAGATGCAAGACAAAAACATGTTAAGCTGCAACACTTAGCTTTTTAGAGAGAACTTGGGATCTTTTCCGGGCTGTGGGTCACCATGATCTAGAAAAGAACCTCCGGAGAAGGCCGGCTTCCTAGTTGGTTATCACCATTTTACTAAATTTTGAGGGGAAAAGAGAGAAAGATTGCATAAAAGATAACTACCTCCTAAGGTGATACACCAGAATATGACTTAGACCTTGGAAAACTCAGATTTTATACACTTGTACATAATGACTGGAAAAACAACTTGCACGACCTGTTTCTATGTGCCTTGCATAAGTGTTTTATAAAAAGGCCTTATTGCTTGAGCTCTTAGGAGGAGAAGACCTCACAGCTAAAAGCAACCTGCAATTTTGACACAGATTATAACCTGCAAACATCACACTTCTCTGCAAAAAAGTACTAAAGCCATGAGACAGAGTTAAGGGAAACAAAATACCATCTCACAATAACTTAATCAATCATGTGAAAATACACAATACTGCAGTAACAAGAAGACAAAATACTCCATTCAATGATGCCCAAGGTATGTATTGTATTTCATATCTGAATGAGTTACAAAAATCTGCAAAATTCTGCCAAAGGACCTAAAAATCACTAAGTGCAGAAAAATGCCAATCCAGAACTAGTTACAATGAAGTCACATAAGTGACTAAATCACTCAACTCCCAACAAGATCCATCAAAATAGGATCTAGAAGCTCCATGGGTCGGATGAAACAATAAGGCCTAATTTCTAGCAACTGATTCCTCTCCAAAGAGGCTCCAAAAGGTTGAAAAGGTCACATTTGACCAAGTCCAAGATAAAAACATAATAAATTAATGCCTATATGCTCCCAAAATGCTCCAAAAAGCAAATAAAGAGGCCTATTTCTTCTCCATATGTTTGAAAATTGCAAATAACCTCCCTATATACCCTCTCCTGAAATGAAGACTCAACCATATCCCTCTAAAAGCATTTACAAAGGCATATACCCATTTTGCATTCAAAATAACAATTATAATAAGTGATTTATAATCTATCACTTAATATAATGTTTTACATTTAAAAGGTATGCAAAAGAAAAAGACACGTTGCTATGTTGACTCCTCCAATATTTAAATGCGAAAAGAAAGCATGAAGAACTACATTTTATGAAGAATATTCCAAGGCTTAGGAACTTACAAAAACATTAGGCATAAGACATCAAACCTTAGCCCATGGGTTGATTAGTGACTTCAAGAAAATAAAAATAAAAATAAAAACAAAATACCTTATGCATATGTCGATTAAGACTTAGGGTAAAAAACCCTAAAACAAAACAAAGCGAAGCATAGCATGAAAATTTCATTTCATTTATTCTTGAAGCTCTTGAAGAAGCCACCGCCGACAGCAAGGGTTTTGCACAGAGATTTGAAGACATTCATGGCAGAATTCGACCTTTAAAACCCATGGTACTATGTTATATCAGGTATTTGATGCTTTCTTTCAGAATGGCCGCCATTATGATTTCCTCTTTGTAAGCTATGAGCATTCTTCATTTCCGTGGCTTCTTTCTTGTGATATTGAGTGTTTCCCAGCATTATTTTTGTATTTCTTTGAGACAAAATGCATGATATTTTCGAATTTCTGTACTTCTCAATAGAATAACATAGTCTTTGTAAATGAAGAAAACCTTCCACTCTTTGGTTCGGCCTTAGGATTTCATATAGCACTTTGAAAACGTGATAAACTCCTAGCCTTCGTGTTTTATTTCAAGCCTTTTGGGAAATCTCAAAAGTTTACCATCCCTTCTTTATATTATTCGCACAGCCTTGACAGTCCTACAATTTCTGTTTCTCTTTGCAAAAATAGAGATATTTTACCTCTAATGGTCGCAGTTGTTCATGCATTTTCAGATATATTTGAAAGCTGAATCTTTCTGAAAGCTTGAACCTCTATTTAAATGCTGCATTTGAATTCTTAGAAAAAGAAAACAAAACAAATCTCTAGGCCGCCATTGAAGAAAGGTTGTTCTTCACTATTTTTGTATATTTCTTGGTTATTGTGCTGGGACTTCGTGATTTGATTTGGCACGCCATGAGCAAGATTTTTTGAAGCTTAAGACTCTTTCCTTCATACTTTTGAAAAGTTGCTATGATAATCCTCCATTTTACGTATTTGTGCTCTCTTTGTGTAAAGCATGATGAGAGAACTTACTCTAGATTAAGACAATCTTACTGCTCTTGTGAAAAATCCAAGCCTTGAAAAGATTCGTAATGACAATTCTCTTAATACTTGTCATTGAATAATTTTCAGCATCTTGACTGTAACATAACCATGACTGTCCCTATTTGCTGTTCTCTTTTAACCCTCTGTAGAAAATGAAGATCATTGCTACCAGTTGTTCTGCTCTGTTTCTTAATGCATTGGTTGTGCTATCTCATAATGAACATGCATTTTTTCTCCTATTGCATGAAAAATTACATAACTGCCTTCCTTGAAAGCTGAAAAACAATGCATTTTCTAAAAATGAATTTAACCTGCAGCATTGATGTTATTTACTCTTTGAATACCTATCATAATGAATTTACAGAGTACCCGCAGAACACAATATAGATTTTCATATTGCTCATATTGCCTAACATCGTTACGAGCTGGGCTCAACCCTTGTGGGAGCCACATTTTACTCCACTCATATCGTAAACCTGATAATCAGCAATAACATAATGAATTTACAGAGTACCTGCAGAACACAATATAGATTTTCATATTGCTCATATTGCTTAACATCGTTACGAGCTGGGCTCAAACCTTGTGGGAGCCACATTTTACTCCACTCATATCGTAAACCTGATAATCAGCAATAACATGTCCGGTTTCTGCACATGACACAAACTAGTTAGTAAAAATAAAGCATTGTTTGGATTTCTAATGTGAATGCGTGTGCGAGTGTAAGGATGATAGGTCAGTTATTGCTTAGATCTTTTGGATCTAACTTCCCTTTTGTTGTGTTTTCAAGATCTTGCACTTGGAGAACAGAAAGCTAGAGCAGCAAGGCAGCCGAGACATGCAAGCAACAGCAGCACCGCCAGTCATTCAGGCAATGACTGGCCCCTATGACTCTTATGCCTTGCTTTTATATGTTCACACATGTATTCATGTTATAAATTCTAGCAATTCTTTATTTTCCTTAGCTAGTTTCACGGATTGTGTAAAGCAATCTGAATACTTTAATGAATAAAGATTACATTTTTCAGAAAAATACTTGATAGTGTATCAGTTTGCTTCTCTTTTCTTCATAAAAATGCAATATTTATTCATGAATGGAAATCAAAGTAACTTTTTCACTATGGCATAAAATGCATGATCAAATTTTAAAATGAACACCATTTAACAAAAGTGCTCTTCCTGATTTGAGCCTATAGGTGAAAATTATGTAACACATACCACTAGGGCTAGTGGGCTCGCTAACAGTGAGTTCGCCCTACGTGGTCAACTGGATTATTTTGCACTTAACTTCGATTGTGACTCGTATGTCCATATGCATCGTTGTGATGGTATGTGCATGTCGTGTCATAGTTTGAATATCCTTTCCATCCTTTGAATATTGCACCGGTTTTGTAGAAGTTGTCCGAAGGGAGGCAAAGCAAAATCTGGTTTGAAGCTTGTTGAAATTGATCCTCGTGTCCCGTCTTTAAGAGTAGATATTAGCATCTCTAATCCTTGCATCCTTTTACATTCAGCATTATCCGGTTAGTTTAAGAACCCGAGCGTCACTGACAAATCTCCCGAAATTTGAGAATCCTTTCTTCTATATGAGCAACTCACGTAAGTCCTGTTGACGTGCTTTTTATGACGACGTCAACACAGAATAAAAATGTCCAACGGTCACTCTATTCCCTCTTGATCAAAGTATTATGCATGCTAAGATTGCGTGAAAGTTCATGCATTCAACTCCAAGGTTCCTTTTATTGCGAATAGACTCAGTTGGTTGATGTGAATATGCTGGGTATTCCAAGGGGACTTACGTGAGTTGCTCATTCAGAAGAAAAGATCCTCAAATTTCGAGAGATTTGTCGATGATGCTCGAGTTCTTAAACTAACCGGATAATGCTGAATGTAAAAGGATATAAGGATTAGAGATACTACCATCTACTCCTAAAGGGGTGGAGGGCGAGGATCGACTTAAACAATCTTCAAACTAGACTTCGCTTCGTTTCCCTTCGGACAACTCT